>JAHNEJ010000041.1:0-141151 GCA_022559845.1 Amorphophallus konjac | reverse complement strand
GGTATGATGCTACTGGCGTAGCATTGCACTAGGAGTACTTTCTCTATAAATAAGTGAAAATCCACGGAATCTTGAAAAATACTTGTACATGACTTTCTTACTTATTACATGATATTCCACATAAATTCACCAAATACTTACTCATAAGCAAAAGATGTTTGGATGATGACTACGTGGTATTGCTAGTACATTCTCGATACATTCTTATTCATGAAAGGTCAATATCATGTTCTTGTTACATTCTTGCTAGTTCATAATTGCTCTCATTCTATCTTAAACGATCATCTTGGTTACTTTGGATTATTCGCTTGATTTATCGCATTTCGCATGATTTTACCTTATTCCTCTAGAGCTAAAATGTTAATTACTTTAATAGTGCCAATCATATTGATGTGAAGATACCTACTGGGCAAGTGTGCTCATTACCTATTTCCAATCTTTTTCAGGAGATGGAAGTGATTCAAAATCGGATTCGAGTTATACAAGTAACGGGTCTAAGAGTGAATGAAGAATGAGTGAAGACTTAGGGAAGTCTATATGTTTAGATTGAGTCTATGTAATTTTCTATTTTTCTTGAGTCTAGTATGATGAAGGAAATTGAATTAGTGGTTGTAATCGAGTATTTGAGTATTAATGAAGTAAGTTACGGTTGATTAAATTATTATGCAATTACATTCTTATGTGTGATTGTCTTGCGCTCTGATCGTTCTTGCTTACAAGAGGCTTACCATGTCGGCTGTTCGCACTCCCCGAGTTAGTCTTCCGCTGAAATAATGGCTCGGGACGTGAAAATGTCTATTTTCATGACGGTAAAATATTTCTAAATTACAAGATATTTTTATAATTTTTTAAAGTATCAAGTTAATATATTCTTTATTTTCATGAAAGGTATATAAAGAATGAGAATACGATGGAGATTAAAGTCCAAAAGTTACTTTATTTTATTATTTAAACTTTATATGTTTCATATTATCTTTGGGGATATTGTAATATATATATTTGTATACCTTTAAGGGTTTTTTACATATTAGTCCCTATAAACATAGTGAATTGCCGATTAGTCCCTCCATTCTGAGTATTATCTTAAAGATTCTTACAATTATTAATATTTTATAAATAAGTGCACATAGTTTATCTCCGTCTTAAAAAAAGAATATTGTTGAATATTCCGTCAATGGCATGGAAAAGACTAAAATACCCGTCTCTCTCACACACATCCATGGACTGGGGAGGGGGGGCGGAGGGGGAGGGGGGAGGTCGCGTCCACCGGAGGGGGAGGGCGGCCGGCGGGGGAGGTCATAGGGGATGGGGGGGGGCGTCCGGAGGGGGAGGAGGGGGCCGGAGGACTGGGGAGGGGGGAGATAGCAGGGGAGGGGGAGGGGGGGACGGGGGTCGGATGGGGAGGGTGAGGGCGGCCGGAGGGGGAGGTGGAGGGGGGAGGTCGCGTCGGCCGGAGGGGGAGGGCGACCGTGGGGCGGGTGAGGTCGCAGGGGATGGGGGGAGGGCGGCTGGAGGGGGAGGAGGGGGCCGGAGGACTGGGGGGGGGAGGGCGGTTGACGGGGGAGGGGGAGGTCACAGGGGATGGGGGGAGGGGCGGCCGGAGGGGAGGAGGGGCCGGAGGACTGGGGAGGGGGGAGATAGCAGGGGAGGGGGAGGGGGGGACGGAGGTCGGATGGGGAGGGGTAGGGCGGCCGGAGGGGAGGTGGAGGGGGGAGGGAGGGGGAGGTCGCAGGGATGGGGGGAGGGCTGCCGGAGGGGGAGGAGGGGGCCGGAGGATTGGGTAGGGGGAGGGCGGCCAGAGGCCTGGGGAGGGGGGGAGACACCCCTCTCTCTGTCTCTCTCTCACACTCTCACACTTAACCCAAGGGTAAGTTAGTATTTTCATTACCTTTAGTATAAGGTAACTATAGTTTAGTTAACTGAATGAACGGCGGGGACTAAAACGTGTAGCGATTAAGATTATAGGGACTATTAAGACAATACTCAGAATGGAGGGACTAATCGGCAATTCACTATGTTTATAGGGACTAATATGCAAAAAACCATACTTTTAATTGCATTATATGTTGACTCATGAATAAAGATGATACGAGAACTAAATTGAAATATGTTTGTTTATCATATGGATTGTTCTTTTTAATTTAATTTTTTTTCTAATTTAGTTAATTTATATATTAAATTTTAATCTTATATGTACTTTTATGTCTGGTAACTATCTGCTAACCATCCGTTAACCGTATTTTTCGGATACTCGATAACGGTTTTCGGATACACCACTTTCTTATACTTAACGAACATCAAACAGATATAGTTCTTCCTTATCGGATACGGATAGTCCACTATCCGCACCGTATCCGACCCGTTGACATCCCTAAGGATAGCAGCTTTGAGTACGTATGACACCAACATTAATTAATCGTGGCGTAGGCCTGTGGACGCACTTTTCGTTTAACAATTATTTTGTTCGTTTGTTGGATTATTAAGTGCGTGGGCGTGCCAGTCACCGGAGTGACAATTTATTCGGGCTCCGAAGAGCCCATGGTGCGCTCGATCTGACTTCGTCAGGCGATTGTGTGGTTCGTGTCGGGACCGAATCCCGTCGCGCCATAAAGGTCACGACGTCATTTACATCCCCATACGAGGGAATACCCTTGATTAATTGCCGAAATTAGGGGACCCGCGGCCGAAAAGAATAATGCTAGTTGTGCGAGAGAGATAGGGAATAGATCACGCTGAGGGTGGTATTCAGACCACAAACTGCTGGTCGTGTCGGTCACACGTGGACCTTTCATGTTCGGACACGGGTCCGTGATGGGAACGCGACGAGAAAAGCCGGGACGAATCAGTTCAAATTTCTGCCGAGCACCCGGCAATTTTTGTGATGACTCGGAGGGCGTCCGGAACGAGGAACAAACCCGGTCTGATTAAGATGTCGGCCCGAGACTAGGTCGGGATCGGACCATGTCGGGATGACTCCCAAGATCCGAGACCGGCCTGAGAGGGCGGCATTATTGTTCCTTTTGCCCCGGGTCACGGGGAGAGATGGGGCTGCAGTGTGGACCCTAGCATCTTTTATTTGGGGTCTTCTTAGTTATATGTTCTGATTTCTGATTTGCCATTTACTACCCCCTTTTTTGTGCCTTTGTCCAGGATGATTTCTCTTCTTTTATTCATCAATGTTGTTACTGCTATCATTATTTTCTTTACTATTTTTTTATTACCCCTCCCACCTCTTTTATCATCATTAATGTTGCACATTCGGGGTCCTTCGATTAGCGTAATTTTATTAATTCATTTGTTGTTGTTAAGGCCCTTATCATGATATATCTGTGTGTGTATGTGGTGTACCGGGGAAGGAGAAATAGGAGTGCACCGCTGGAGGCAGGAGTGTGCCGCTGGGAAACGGAGGGGCGTACCACCGGGAGGCAACGAGGGGCGTGCCGCTGGAGCTTAAAGGGGCGTACCGCTGAGGCCAATAAGGGCGTACCGCTGGAGGTAACAAGGGGGGGGTGTGTGCCGCTGGAGACTGAGAGGAGTGTGCCGGGGAAGGTAATAGGGGTGTACCGCTGGGTTGAAAGGAGTGTGCCGCTGAAAGCAGGAGAGTGTGCCGGCAAAGGGAAATGGGGGGCGTACCGCTGGGAGGCAACAAGGAGTGTGCCGCTGAAAGCTGCAACGGTGATGGCCAGGGGAGGCGTACCGGTGAAAGGGTGAGGTGATCATGACGCTGGAGGCTGACTAGAGTGCACCGTTGAGGGGCCAATCAGGGCGTGATGGTGGAGGTTTGATCAGTTTTCGATTATTTATTTTAAGGCTTTTCTTTTCTTCTTGTCTTAACCCTTGTGTAGTTTCATATAAAATTCCTCCCTTGTTTTGTTTGTTCGGTTCGGCCTCTTTTCTTGCGGGTCGGACGTTCAGGCTGTCGGATGGTTGATTAGTTCGGTTCGGTTTTCGTTGTGATGCCGACAGTGGTTTGATGAGTTGGAAGGTTTCGTCAGTCATCCTGCTTGTTTGTTGCCTCCTTTTGCCTCTTTAATTGTTTATTAGCTCTTGACAAAAATTCGGCAGCATCTTCCCTTGACCCAGGGCGTAAGGGAGTTAAAGGGCACGCGCCCACATGGAGTGGCGGAACCCGACAACTGGAGGTGGGCCCCCGGGAGAGCAACACCTTTGTAGAGCCTCAGAAAACGCGGAGACGAACGACAGACTGAGGGCCGCTAAGAGGCACGGACTGGGACTGGCCAAAGAGTAAGCTGCTGAAGGACTGAAGGGTGTGCCGCTAAGGGCTGAACAGGGCGTGCCGCTGAGGGCTGGACAGGGCGTGCCGCTGAGGGCTGGACAGGGCGTGCCGCTGAAGGCAGATCTGGGCGTGTGCCGCTGAAGGCTGATCTGGGTGTGTCGCTGAAGGCTGGAAAGGTGTGCCGCTGAGGGCTGAACAGGGTGTGCCGCTGAGGGCTGGACAGGGCGTGCCGCTGAGGGCTGGACAGGGCGTGCCGCTGAAGGCAGATCTGGGTGTGTGCCGCTGAAGGCTGATCTGGGTGTGTCGCTGAAGGCTGGAAAGGTGTGCCGGCCAAGGGCCGGAAAGGTGCACCGCTGGGAGGCTCAAAAGGGTTGCAAGCAACTGGGGGGGGATTTGGTGGCTGTTCAGGAAAAGAGGAAGAAACAGGGGATTTCAAGGCCGGGAGTGGCCTATTAGTAACTGAGCGGTTGGGAAGAAAGAAGGGTACCTCCCCTTCTCCTCAAGCCCGGGAACACGGTAGATGGCCATGGAAGGGAGTGAGGAGCTCACGGAGCCAAGGCTAACAGAAGGGGACCTACATTGACGTGGAGGACCCTAAGGATGCCGGAGGGATGGGGAGACGGAGGGAGGAACGGAAAGTCCGTCAAAAGCCCGCAAGGCCTAGCATAAAACATCAAAAGAAAAAAAAAATGAGGAGAAACTCGGAGAGGATGGTTTGCATTCATGAGAATCAAGAGGGCGTGGCCTACATATATATTGCAAAAGCAAACCCCAGATGGGGCCATGGACAAAAGGGAGAAGGACAAAGAACCCCCAGGAGGAATGGGATACAAGAGAGACGAAAACATCCGGGCCTAAGACATTGGCCACTATCCCCAACCCTTTCCCCCAATACAACAAGCTCTCTCTCTCTTACTCTTGTTTCTTCCCGGTGGCCGTCGGACGGAGCACCGGCCGGGAGGGCCTCTTCTTCTCTTCTTTCTTCTCCTCTTTCTCCTGTGTGTGCCCTCTCCTCTTCTCCTCTCTCTGTTCGTCTCTGGCCGTTCTCCCCCCCCTTTTTTTTGTGTTTTAACAGGAGGTTTTTATACTCCCAGCCACCGACGACTTCGAGCACGACCGTCGAAGGCGGGAAGCCGGCTGTGATGATGGGTTTGACCTGCTCCTGTCCTGGCTGTCAGTGGGGTAGCCTGCGTGGCCCAACCCATGGTTGACACCTCATAGAGCTCACTGCGCGCCAAGGATGCATAGGGCATGGGCTTCACGTCGTCTTGCCGTTGAAAAGCTTCAACGCTGTGCCGCTGGCGAGCTGAAAAGGCGTGCCGTGGGGGAGCCAAAAGGGCGTACCGCTGGGAGCACCAAACAGCCGTGCCACTGAACAGCCCTGAGGGCGTGCCGCTGAACACCCTTGAGGGCGTGCCGCTGAACAGCCCCGAGGGCGTGCCACTGAACAGCCCTGAGGGCGTGCCGCTGAACACCCAAAGGGGTGTGCCGCTGAACCCCAAAATGGGTGTGCCGCTGAACCCCAAAAACGGGGTGTGCCGCTGAACACCCAAAAGGGCGTGCCGTTGAAGCCTCAACTGGGCGTGCCGCTGAAGGGCTAAATGGGCGATTTTTGAGCCCCTTGTGAGCATGAGCCGTGGCCCATTTGATTTTCTTCGAGGCCCACGGGCTGTGGGGTCCTTTTATGCTTGATTTCTCCGGGGTTTCTTCACTCGGCGCCGTCGTCGATGCTGGGCCGAGCATGACATTTAGATGCGCGATTTTCGGTGTCCACAAATGCCCCCCACCCACGGGTAGCGCAGGCGAAGGATGAGCCGGGCGGTGCCCGTGGGTGTTTTCGTCTCTTCTCTCTTTGTCGATGTCGTCGGGGCGTCGAGAGCCGACCTGGTCTGTTGATCTTCTTTGTCTCTTCATCAGTGCCGACTGGGTGTCGGGACTGAAGCATCATATTGGTCTCTTTGTCTCTTCATCAGCGCCGACAGGATGCCGGGAATTGACATGCTTTGTTGATCTCTTGGTCTCTTTGCCAGTGCCGACGGGACGCCGGGAACTGGCATGTTTTGTTGATCTCTTAGTCTCTTTGTCTCTTCGTCAGTGCCGACAGGATGCCGGGAACTGACCTGGTTTGTTGTCTCTTAGTCTCTTGGTCTCTTCGTCAGTGCCGACAGGATGCCGGGAGCTGACCTGGTTTGTTGATCTCTTTGTCTCTTCGCCAGTGTCGACGGGATGCCGGGAATTGGCATGTTTTGTTGATCTCTTAGTCTCTTGGTCTCTTCGTCAGTGCCGACAGGATGCCGGGAACTGACCTGGTTTGTTGTCTCTTAGTCTCTTGGTCTCTTCGTCAGTGCCGACAGGATGCCGGGAGCTGACCTGATTTGTTGTCTCTTGGCCTCTTTTCTCTTTTTTTTTTTTCTTTCTCTTTTTTTTTTTGCCACATTACCGATACAAGCGCCCTTTCGGGTTTTCGCCGATACCGGCCCCCTCTTGCTTTTGCCCACGCGCCCTTTCGGGTTTTCACGTGGCGGGGTACCCAATTTTGCCCGTAGCGCCCTTTCGGGTTTTCGCCACAGCCGGGTTATTGCCATTTTTACCCTTGTCCCCACATAGGGGAAAGTCCGGCGGGGTATCTCTATTTTTAACCCCATTTTACTTTATTTATTTTTTTTTGACGAGTGAGTGACATGCGTGTGTAGGCTAGGGCACGAAGCCTTGGGCCGGAAGGTAAGGTTCACTCGTTGGCAAGAATAGAATGCCAGCGCAACGGGAGAATTTATGCCGATTCAGACGTAGGGTCCGTAATGGCAATGTTGTGCGGAGTGGGTGGCTAGGGCACGGGCCTTGCGCCGGAAAGAGACTTATTCGTTGGCAAAGCATTAATGCCAACACAAGAATAGAGGTTCTGCCGATCCGGGCGTAGGGCCCGTGATGGCAATATTGTATGGCGTGGGTGGTAGCTGAGGCCCGAGGCGATGTGCCAGAGACGGGCTTGTCTTGGCGGTAGGGTAGTGACACTATGACAAGGATAGAGCCACAGGGGTAGAGTCGTCCTTGCTGGTGTGGACGTTCGTCTGACTGGGATCGTGGGGATGGAATGTCTTCCCCGGGGGCATTTATTATTGTGTGCTGTTGACTTACTCCTCCGCGTATGTGAGCGGGTGGCTATGTAAATATGTATACATATATGGGTATATATATATATGTATATATATATATATTTTAATATATTTATTCTCTTTTTGCTTCCCCCCCCTTTATTCTTCTTTTATTTTCTCCTTTTATTCCCCCCCTTTTTTTCCTCTCTTTTTTTCTATCTCCTTCTCTTTTTTCCCTTCTTTTCTTTTTTCCTATTTTTTTCTTTTCTTATTTCTCTCTTCCTCTTTTTTCATATAAAAGGGGGGCGGGGGCGGGGGCGGTTGACGTTCCCCCCCCTCTTTCGAATTCTCTCCACCCTCTCTCTCTCTCTCTTTTCAACGGGCGAAACCCCCCCCCCCCTTTTTCTTCTTCTTTCTTCTTCTTCTCCGTCACCGAGCAGCGCCGCCGTGTCCGTCGCCCTCGTCGTCGTCCGGTGAGGGCACTGCCGCGAAGGCCGCCCCCCCATCTCTCTTCTCTTCTCTTCTCTCCCTTCTTCTCCCTCTTCTTTCCCTCTTCTTTCCCGTTCTCTTCTTCTTCCTCTTTTCTCCACAATGGACGGCGGCCGGAGGACCTCGCCCCCTCCATCTTCGTCTCCCTATCTCTTCCCTCTCCTTCTTGTTCTCTTCTTCTTTCCCCCCCTCTTCTTCTCCGTCTCCGGCGCCGTGGGTGGCCGGAGGTGCCGTTGGGAGCGGGCGTGGGCGCGCCGGTCGGGATGGTGCCGGGGAAGGCCCCTTAGGGCGTGTCGGGGGAGAAGCAGAGGCGTGTGCCGGCGAGGGCTTCAAGTGTGTGCCGGTGAGGGCTGTTTAGGGCGCATCGGGGAAGACCCCCATAGGCGTGCCGGCGAAGAAGCCCAGGAGCGCGCCGGGGAGCGGGGCTCCAGCGTGCCGGGGAGCACTGTTAGGAGTGTGCCGGGGAATTGAGGGCACGAGTGTGCCGTTGAGTGGAGAGCACGAGTGTGCCGTTGAAGGGGGGCATCGAGTGTGCCGTTGAAGAGCCCGTCTGGGGGCGTGTCGGGGAAGGACACCTAGCAGCGTGCCGGTGAAGGCGGCCACGGGGTGTACCGGGCAGATCCCCCGGGAGCATGCCGGTGAAGGCATGTGCGCAGTGTGCCGGGGAAGGCTGACCTTGAGGGTGTACCGGGCAGCATGGGGCACGAGTGTGCCGGGGGGGGGGCGGTGAGTCCGAGTGTGCCGGTGAAGCGGCCAACGGGCGTGCCGGGGAAGCACCAAGGGCGTGCCGGGGAAGCCTCGAAGGGCTGTGCCGGCGAAGGGGGCCTTGGGGTGTGCCGGGGAAGCACCCAGGGGGTGCACCGGTGAGGGCTTTAGGCAGCATATGGGGGGATTTTTAGCTAAGGAAGATGACTCCTTCGACCGGCGGACTTCTGGTGTTGCCTCTCGGGCCCACCATGCTTTGTTGGGGCCGTCACTCCTTGTGGACGCGCACCCGTGTTTTTCCCTTACGCCTCTGGCCTAGGGGAAACTCTGCCGAAATTTCGTCAGAAATTGGCAATGCCTTATTTATTTTATTTGTAGTAAAGCCCCTTTGCAGTTTTTCATTTACCTTTGCCTGTGGCCTATTCTGATCTTCTGCTTGTGCGTCTTTGCAGACAAATGGCTGCCCCAAGTGGATCTTCCGCCCCTGCTGTTGCTGTTGGTGCCGACCTCATCCCGCGGGGTCCGTGCCGGCAGTCACATGGCTCAATGTGGAAGACCTGGACCGTGAACATGGGGAGATAGCCGCCTTGGCTGAGTCATCGGGGTCTGACCGTGAAAGCATGGACGTCCGCAGACTTGTCAGGGTTGAAAGCGGCTTCACATTCGATCGGGCCACCGGGGAATACAGGAAGGATTTCCCGAAGGATAGGCACCTCATTCGATTTCTGAAGCATTTGCGCTCTCGAGAGGGGCGAGATTATCGCGTCATAAAGGCGGCCGAGCGGCGATCCTGCATGCCCGAGACAGTCTGCTGTACAGCGTCCTGTGGACACCGAAAATTGCACATCCGAATGTCCCGCTCGGCCCCGCATCAATAACGACGCCGAGTGAAGAAACCCCGGAGAAATCAAGCACAAAGGGCCCCACAGTCCGTGGGCCCCAAAGGAAATCAAACGGGCCGTGACTCATGCTCGCAACGGGCTCAGAACGGGCCCCGAATACACGCCCCGTGGGGAGCCCTTCAGCGGCACGCCCAGCCCCCAAGGGGCCTCAACGGCATGCCCTGGTGGAGCTCCAGCGGCACGCCCCTTCAGGGTCCCAGCGGCACACCCCATGGGGTGTTCAGCGGCACACCCCCTGGGGTGCTCAGCGGCACACCCCGGGAGGTGGCTCCAGCGGTACACCCCCTGGGGGGGGCCTCCATCGGCACGCCCCAATGGGTCTTCAGCGGCACGCCCTCAGCAGGTCTTCAGCGGCACGCCCTGCAGGGGCCTCAGCGGCACGCCCTGCAGGGGCCTCAGCGGCACGCCCTCAGCAGGCCTTCAGCGGCACGCCTGCAGGGCCTCAGCGGCACGCCCTTCAGGCTGTTCAACGGCACGCCTTTAGGGGCTTCAACGGCACGCCGTTTTGGCTCTCCAGCGGCACGCCTCTTCAGCTCTCCAGCGGCACGCCTCTTCAGCTCGCCAGCGACACAGCGGTGAAGCTTTTCAACGGACGACGTGAAGCCCATACCCTACGCATCCTTGGCGCGCAGTGGAGCCGTCTGAGGTGGCAGCTGATCGTTGGGCCACGTAGCCTACCCCACTGACACCCAGGATGGGGCAGGTCAAACCCCATGATCACAATCCACTTCCCACCTTCGACGGCCGTGCTCGAAGGCTCCGGCGGCCCGTAGTATAAAAGACCCCTGCTTTCGACACAGAAAGGGGGACGAACACACAGACAGGGACGGAGAGAGGCAGAGGAAGAGGAGAACGGAAGAAGAAGGAGGGCGAAGGAGGAGGCAGACGCACGGAGACAGACGGGGAGACACACAACACACGCCGGAGAAAGAAGAGAAGAAGAGGCCCTCCCGGCCTGAGCTCCGTCCGACGGCCACCGGGAAGAAACAAGAGTAAGAGAGAGAGAGCTTGTTGTATTGGGGGAAAGGGTTGTGGATAGCGGCCGATGTCTTAGGCCCGGATGTCTTCTTCCCTCTTGTATCCCATTCTTCCTGGCGTTCTTAGTCTTTCTTACTCTTGTCCATGGCCCCATTTGGGGAGTTTGCTTTTGCCATATGTATGAAGGGCCTCGCCCTCTTGGTTCTCATGAATGAAAACCACCCTCTCCGGGTTTCTTTTCGATCTTCGATGTTTTAGGCTAGGCTTTGCGGGCTTTTTTTGACGGACAATCCGTTCCTCCCTCTCTCCTTATTCCTCCGGCGTCTTTAGGGTCCTCCACGTCGATGTAGGTTTCCCCCTTCTGTTGGCCTTGGCTCCGTGAGCTCCTCACTCATTCCCTTCTATGGCCATCTACCGTGTTCCCGAGCTTGAGGAGAAGGGAGGTACCCTTCTTTCCTCCCAACCACCCAGTTACTAATGGGCCACTCCCGGCCTTGAAATCCCCCCATCTTTATTCCTCTTTTCCTGAACAGCCACCAAGTACCCCCCCAGTTGCTAACACCCCTTTTAAGCCTCTCAGCGGTGCACCTTTCCGGCCTTTGGCCGGCACACCTTTCCAGCCCTCAGCGGCACGCCCAGATCAGCCCTCAGCGGCACGCCCAGATCAGCCTTCAGCGGTGCGCCCACCCTTGGCCTTCAGCGGCACACCCTGTTCAGCCTCCAACGGCACACCTTGTTCAGCCTTCAACGGCACACCCTGTTCAGCCTCCAACGGCACACCCTGTTCAGCCTCAGCGACACCCCCTGTTCAGCCTTCAGCGGCACACCCCCTGTTCAGCCCTCAGCGGCACGCCCTTCAGTCCCTCAGCTTACTCCTTGTCCAGTCCCAGTCCAGGTCCCTTAGATGTCTTCGGTCTGTCGTTCTCCTTCGCGTTTTCCGAGTCTCTATAAAGGTGTTGCCCCCCCGGGGGCCCACCTCCAGTTGTCGGGTTCCGCCACATCATGTGGGCGCGTTCCCTGTATCTCCCTTACGCCCCGGGTCAAGGGGAAATGCTGCCGAATTTTTGTGAGAAACTAATAAACAATTAAAAGAGGCAAAAGGAGGCAACAAACAAGCAAGATAACTGACGAAACCTTCCAACTCATCAAACCACTGCCGGCATCACGACGAGAACTGAACCGAGCTAACTAACCACCCGGCAGCCCGAGCCTCCGACCCACAAGAAAAGAGATCGAACCGAACAAAGAGAACAAAACACGGGAGGAGTTTTATATAAAACCACACGAAAGTTAAGATAAGAAGAAAAGAAAAGCCTTAAAACAAATAATCAAAAAAACTGATCGAGCCTCCACCCTCACGCCCCATTGACCTTCAGCGGTACGCCCCTTTGGCCCTCAGCGGCACGCCCTCATTGGCCTTCAGCGGCACGCTCCCTTGGCCTTCAGCGGTACACCCCTTTCAACCCTTCAGCGGTACACTCCCCCTTTCAACCCTTCAGCGGCACACTCCCCCTAAGCCCCCCAGCGGCACACTCCTCTTGGCCCTTTCAGCGGTACACTCCTTCCCTTCGCCGATACACCCTCAGCCACTGTATAGACTTGGCCAACGTACAGACTTCATGGTGGCCAGTGTATAGACTTAGGCAGTGTATAGACTTCACACCCCCAATGTATAGACTTATCCAGCGTATAGACTTGAGCCAGCCAACGTACAGACTTCATGATAACCAGCGTATAGACTTTGGGTAATGTATAGACTTCACACACCGACGTACAGACTTTATGCTGGGCAATGTATAGACTTTGAGCATCCAGCGTATAGACTTGGCCAACGTACAGACTTCATGATGGCCAGTGTATAGACTTAGGCAGTGTATAGACTTCACACCCCCAATGTATAGACTTATCCAGCGTATAGACTTGGGCAGTGTATAGACTTCACACTCCGATGTATAGACTTGGCCAGTGTACAGACTCCGGGCCAGTCGACGTACAGACTCCAAATTGCAACGCGTAGACTTTGCTCCATTCTGCTCCAGTGTACGGACTTTGGGCTTGGCAACGTATAGACTTCGAGCCTGGGGAACGTATAGACTTTATATCACTCCCCCTCCTTCACCGACACACTCTCCAGCGGTACGCCCCTTTGGCCTCCAGCGGTACGCCCTTTGCAGCCCTCACCGGTACACCCCTTCGCCACCCAGCGGTACACCCAATACCCAGCGGTACACTCCCGTCTCTCCTTCGCCGGCACACTACATGCATGCATATATACATCACGATAAGGGCATCAACAATAGCAAATAAATCAATAAAAATGACGTTAACTAAAGAACTCCAAATGCGCAATATTGATCATAATAAAAGAGGCGGGAGGGGTAATAGAAAAATAAATAATAAACCAATGATAATAATAAGAATAATCATGCATAGAAGAAGAGAAATCATCCCGGACAAAGGCACGAATAAATAGTAAACATCAAATCAGAAATCCCAGAAGGTATAACCTAGAAAGCTCTAGATAAAAGACGCTAATGCCCACGCCGCAGCCCGCTCTCTCCCCGGGACCCGGGGCAAAAGGAACAACAACGTTGCCCCTCTAGGTCGAGCCCGAGTCTCGGGAATCCCCCCGATATGGCCGGGCTTTGATCTAACCTCGGGCCGACATCCTAATCGGACCGGATTTGTTTTCTCTTTCCGGACACCTTCCGAATCCTCATTGAAATTGCCATATGCTCGGCAGACATTTGGAGGGATCTACCTCGGTTTTCTCATTATGACGATGCCACGGACTTGTGTCCGAATACAAAAGGTCTACGAGTGGCCAACACAGCCGACAGTTTATGGCCTTAATACCACCTTCAGTGTGACCCATCCCTATCTCTCTCGCATAATTAGTATTATTCTTTTCGGCCGCAGGGCCTCTAATTTCGGCAATTAATCAAGGGTATTCCCTCGTATGAGGGATGTAAATGACGTCGTGACCTTCATGGCGCGACGGGATTCGGTCCCGACACGAACCACACAATCGTCTGACGAAGTCAGATCGAGCGCACCATGGGCTCTCCGGAGCCCGAATAAATTGTCACTCCGGTGACTGGCACGCCCACGCACTTAATAAAACCAACAGACGAACCGGAACCACAGTTTAACGGAAAGTGCGTCCACAACTCTGGCACGCCCGGTGGGACCCATCCACCCTTCATCTCTTTGCCGAAATTAGGGGCCCCACAGCCCCCTTCTTGTAATACTAACTGCGTTATCTTCTTAAATGCAGAAAAAGTAAAGAGAGAGGCATCATGGAGCCGACAATGGGTGTCATCTGCAGCCCTGAGGTTGTGGAGAATCACGTGCGAGGTGGCTACCTGGCGGTACCCCTCACTTTCGGGAGCTTCCCTCCCACCGTGGGTTTCCCCAACTTCCTGGGGGTAGCCTTCGTCCAGATCCTCGACGTGGAAACGCCCGAGGAGCCTCAAACCAACGCTCCCGCTCCGGGAGCCGTCGAAGCTGCCGCCGGCCGAGCTGTGGCCGAAGACAACAATAGCGTCCACACAACGACGCTCAGCTGCAACGTGCACCACGTGCACCAAACTACCGGCCCGTTCCACCAAGGGTCGACATCCCACCGGAGAAGGCTCCGGAGAAGCAACAGCAGCGTCGGATCAGGGCGTCGCGCCTCCAACTCCGGGAAGTCCATGACGGTTGGGGCCCTCCGAGTCCGCCTAGACGGGCAGAGGTCCCAGGTGACACCGGACCACATCATCCCAACCGTTCCAGTCCGCAACTCCTTTGAAGGACTGGCTAAGCTGAAGGAGAAGACGAGGCCCACAGCCCCGGTCGTAGCACCAAAGAGGACGCCGGGTCACAGGCCGGCTAAACTGAAGCAGTCTGGGTGCCTAAGGAGACCCAGCCCAACGCACCCGCCCAGGCAGGGCCCAGCATCTTCCGCCCCAGGAGGGCCCGACGCCATGACAGGGCTGAGGTAGTGACCCCCACTCTCCGACCGGCACCTGTCATCCTGGTGCCGTCCGAGGATGCTCACCGCCGTCGCCGGGGGCGCCGACACAACGCCGCCCGCCCGGCACTCAGGGCCTACTCTCCTTCTGCTGCTGTCGTCGACTCGCAACCACAGGCCGCTCTCCCTGACCAGGAGTGGGAAGGGATCGAGCAGGCCATGAGAAACTACCTCCGAGGCCCGGGTAGCACCCCCGCTGGCCGCCGGAGACTACTAGGGGCAATGGCCTTCGCCTCCCAGGAAGAAAGACAGGGCCTGCACCTTGTATGGAATCGAGGACCCGCCCGGAGGAGCCGCGCCAGTCCCCTGTGCGGGAGGAAGCGCCGCCCCGACGGTCGGTCTTCGATAGGCTGACATTCCCGGAGGACCGTCCCAGAGGGCGTCAAGAAGAAACAAGAATAGGAAATGGCTGACATTCACCTGCAACATGGCAGGAGTCCATGGTCGGTATGGGGCCTTACCCGCCGACCCGGAAGAATTGGCCAGAATAGCTGCCAGGCCGGGACCCCTTACCAGAAGAAGGAGAGCGGCAGGCGGCGCGACACCTGGGGAGCCCCTCACGGCCCTCACGGCCAATGTAGTCACCACCGGCGACACGAGTGGCGGACCCTCGACATCATCCGAGGACGCCCCGGCCGAAGAGACGGGGGGCATACCCAGCCTCCCCACAGCTGACCCAGCAATGCTGCTCATGATGCAACGATTCCAGCAGGAAATCGAATCACTTAAAAAGCAGTTGAATGAGCGAAACACACCACCCCCAATGTCCTGGCAGACCGAGGTCACACCCGAGGTACCCAGGGACAGGGGGCAGTCTCCCGAGGCAGCTCTCCCAGCAACCCTCAATCCTCTCGGGGGCGCGCCCCCGCAGCAAGCACATTGCGCAGCAGTCACCCCGCCACAGGCTCTGCTTTCACAAGGGTCCCCCATGGCCCCCCGAGCGACCGTGGTAGCCACCCCGAGCGCGCAGCCCGCTCATTTCTACCCAAGCCCAGTCGACCCGGCGGCAGTCAGCCGGTTAATGCTCGAGCAGATGATAGATATGAAATTGGCCGAGAGGGGCGATGGGGGTCAGACGCCTTTCGACGTCTACCGGGTACCCTACCCGGTTCATTACGCTGCCAAGAAGCTGCCGGCTGGCGTCACCAAGCCGCCGAAATTTGAAAAGTTCAACGGGCAAGGATCTCCCAGAGAGCATATTGCCTATTATGTGAACGTCATGGGAGACTTGGCTGCTGATGAAGCCTACCTCCTGAAGTTCTTCGGCTCAACACTCACCGGGCTTGCCTTTGAATGGTACTCCGGCTTGCCGCCCGGGTCCGTGGCCGATTGGCCCGACATGCAGAAGAAGTTCAAAGAAAGATTCTACGTGGCCGAGAGAGAAGTTACCATGGCTGAACTCTACGCCACAAGGCAGAAGAATGATGAGTCGGCCCTCGACTACATTAAAAGATGGAGGAACCTTAGTATGAGGTGCAAACGCCCCCCGCATCAGGAGGACGCAGTGCAGATCTGCAAGCAAAACTTAAAGAAAGAAATCCTAGAAAGGATGATCGGCACCGAGGTCAAGACATTTGACCGTCTGAATAATGTGGTAGCAGAGATCGAGGCATTCTTGGCCCGATACTCCTCCACCCCGGCCATGTCAAGCCAGAGGGCCAGACAGGCGGAGAAGAAGCCGGCTCCCCCGGAGGTGCATGCACTAGACTTCCAGGCTTTCGAAAAGCAGAAGGAGAAAGCCAAGGGAGCAGCTAACCCTCCGCCGCCCAGAACCACAGAACGGCGAGAAGGCCCCTCACTAAGAGAGAAGATGAGAAACAAGTTGTATTCCTTCTCCCGGGACAAGTCCAAGCTCCTGTTTGAGTGGGCAACCAGCTACAATAAGATCACATTGCCAGAGCCGAAAAGGCCTGGCGACTCAAAGAAGAAAGATGACCCGCGCTTCTGTCTGTACCACCGGGTGCTCGGGCATACTATTGAAGATTGCTACGTCTTCAAGGATGTTATTGAGTCCTTAATCAGGGACGGGGAGCTGGACATGGGGGAGCATAAAGTAGACCCCCCGCAGCCACACGAGCTGCCCAGTATAGCCTCCTCCGTCAGTATGATCTCGCTATATCAGGAGCTGCCAGAGAATGGGCGAAGGCCTGTGCCCGTGCCACTTATGAAACCTTTATCATGGCCCCAGCTCAAGACCAAGAAGGGTGGCAGACTGCACCCGGAAAAAACAGAAAGGCGCGCGCCTCTCGACCTACCCCAGGAATTCACTCGAGGGTAGCAGCGCCCCTGCCTGCATCGCCCCCGATAAACCCTGTTTGCCACGACACGGCCCCCCGGCTGGTCATGAGGCGGCCCACTCACAACAAGAAGAGCTCTGCCCCGCTGCGGATGCACAAGAAGACTAGCCCGGCGGTTGAAAGACTCCAGGCTATTATTGATGGGCTCGAAGATTATGAACAGCCCGAAATCCAGCCTGTGGAGCTGAAGGAGTATGTCCCCTGGACGGAGTTCGAATCACTCGAGCTGGCTCCGGGAACAGAAGCTGATGCGGACAAAGAGCCTCCCCTGTGGGGTGAACCTCCTTAAGAGCAGCCACCCGCTGCAGCAGGCAAGAAGAAGAAGAAGAGAAGACCCAGGGGCAAGAAGAAGAAGGAGGTCGTCTTCGCCTGCAATACCCTCTCGGCGCTGTTCGACACCGCTCTCTCCCTGGAAGAGAAAGAAGGAGAGCCACCCCATGAGCCGGCAGAGGTGAATCAAGCTGAGGCGTCCACCTCCCAACACGCCACCAGGTCCGGAAGGAAATGGGGGCGCCCTCCTCAGGACAACCTCAACATCATGCTCAGGGGGGAACGACCATACCAGGTTCCCGAGCCCGAGGTCCGAGGCACCGAGATCCCTCCTCCATCAGACCTCTACCCCGGAGGCACCAAGAGTCAAAGCACCCCGTCATTCGCCGAGTTCCTGTCCGCCCGAGCAGGAAGGCGGGTGCACCCCCAGGGGTCCGCTGCGACCAGTGAAGCAAGCATTCCCCAAGCTTTACCAGCGGCAACTCCTGTCCAGCCAGAGGAAGAATTCAGCGGCACCCCAAACCTCGCCGAATTCATGCGGGCAGCGGAAGAGGCCCGACCGACCCCGCCGGCTCAACAAGCTGCAGCAGAACCCACAAAACAGGCATCCCCTGATCCGGCACCCCAATTCCAGGATGAGGGCAGGCGCAGCAAGCCCGAAGAGATGAAACTGCTCAAGGTACGGGCGGCCGAGCGGATAGTCAGACATCTCAAGAAAATCCCGACCCGGTTCACGGTGTGGGAAATGCTGTCCTTGAATGAAGAAACACGGCAAGCCATCATCACCGCACTCCAGACGCCAGCACACCTTGAAGCCTGTTTGGCAGAAATACCACCTGAAGTAGCAGTGGCTTTCACAGAAGATGACATGCTCCTACCGACTTGCAGCCATAACAGGCCCCTCTACATGAAAGGGCAGCTGAACGGCCAGCCTATCAACAGGGTCTTGATCGACCCAGGAGCAGCGGTGAATATACTCCCGTACCGGGTATACCAGAAGCACTACTTTGACGTACATCTGGTCGAAGTTAAAAATGTCAAGATTGCCGGCTTTAACCAGAAATGCGAAGTTCCTATGGGGGTCGCAGAGTTCAACTTGACCTTTGATGACTTCACCACCAAGGTCCAGTTCCACGTCATCAACTCCAGCACTTCCTACAAGGCGTTGCTTGGCCGGCCTTGGCTACACCAGAACAGAGTGGTGCCCTCCACCCTGCATCAATGCATCAAGTACCCCTGTGAGGGAAAGGAAGTCAGAATCTTCGCCGACCTCCACCCGTTCGAGGTGTTCGAGTGTCACTTGTCAGATGCTAATCTGTACTTGGAGAAGGCGAAGCAAGCTCCTCAAGTCATCCAAGACAAGGGCAAGAAGAAAATGGAATCAGGGGGCTGGTTTCCTCCGCCGCCCCCAGGCTATGTAGCTCCCCCGCATGTACCATTTATTGCACAAGAAGAAGGGGTATTCAGGGCAGCCCCTCTCGCCATCTACCCCACACCGGGGGCACCCTGCCTCGAAGACCTGCTAGAAGATGTCAGGGTCCCGCCAGGGAGCGTCAAGCCGATAGCAGAGATAGAATCCCAAGCAGCTGAACGACTGAAAACCTTCGAGGTGCCTAACTCTGAGGGGCCGCCCACTATTTTCTATGTGGCCGGGGAAAAGCCGGTCAGGGAAGACGATGATTGCCGGTTCCCTGACGAGTTGCATGACCCGCACGTCCCCATCACGGGACTTCCCCACATGACTGACCAGGCAGCCAGAATGGTCAGAAAGCAGAAGATTCCTCCCTACCAGCCCTCCAGCCGGAAGGAAATGTTTGAAAGAATGTGGAACCCACCAAACCTGGATCGACGGTTGCTGAAAATCACCAAGCACCCCGGTCTGGGCTTTTCACTAGAAGATTACTACGAGACTGATGTCATATCGGTCTCAGCATGGCCCGGCGACGACCCCGCAGAAGCTGCAGATTCGCTGGAAACCCACCGAGACACATGTCCCGGGGCCTCGGCCGAAGAGGCACAAGACGAAGAAGTATTCCTGTGGAAGCCTCCCAGCCGCCGCTATATGGAGAAGACCCCCTCCTTTTCCGAAGTGTCGACCTCGAGAGGGCACGCCAGCGAGGCGCCTCCACCCCGGCCGGCCGGCGAAGCAAGGAGCAGTAGCATGGGCCATGCCCCGAGTTCCCCTCGATACGACCCCGTCATGTACGCCTTGTACCATAGGCAGCAACGGGAGATCGAGATGCTAAAAGCACGACTAGCCGAGTTAACCTCGCTAGTCGCCGACCTGATCCAAGGATCTCTTCCCCCATGGGGTGGCCGGATGCCTCGGCCCCGAGGCACCAGTCCCAACACCCCCGCCTTGACAAGGCGGGAAATGAGAGACATGGCAAGCCCGCTGATCGAGCGGCCAACCAGGCAAGGGCTGACACTCCAAGAGAAGCTGCAGAAGCCTTATTCCTTTCCGAGAGAGAAGACCCGGGGCATCTTCGACTGGGCTTGCCATTACGGCAAGGTCTCCCTTCCACGGTCCAAGAGGCCGCAGGACACCCGAAGAAGCGGGAATCCACTGTTTTGCCCTTACCACCAAATACTGGGCCACGCCATTGAAGACTGCTATGTCTTCAAAGACCTTGCTCAAAGCCTCATCAACAGGGATGAGCTTAGAATGGGGGACTACGTGGTAGCCCCGCCACGTCCCCATGTGGCAGACAGCCCCAGGGCAGGAGCCTACACTGTGTCCATCCGATGCCGGGCGCCCGAAGATGCGGCTACCCCAGCCTCTGCAGGAGCGGTCTATGATGAATACACAGAAGAGCCCGAGATGCACTTATGCCCTCCTGAACCTGCGGACCTTACGTACCCGGCGGCTACGACCCTGGGGGACTGCGAGGCAAATGCAACCTCTATGCCCAGTCATGATGAACAAGGGGAGGGAGATGACGTCCTCGAGCCCGAAGACAATGAAGACCAAGACTTCGTGGATTTGTCGCCAGCCCCGCCGGAAATTGAAAATGGCGGCCAGGCCACAGTCGACGAATTGGTTGAAATCAACCTCGGCACAGAAGACAATCCCAGGCCGACTTTTCTGAGTGCTCTCATGCCTCTACAGGAAAGAGAACAATACACAAAGTTGCTGCAAGAATTCCGGGATTGCTTTGCCTGGAACTATGAAGAAATGCCCGGACTGAGCCCCGAGGTGACTCAACACATCCTGTCTATTGATCCCAAAATGGAACCAGTGAAGCAACCTCCCCGGCGCATGAGGCCGGAGTTAACCAGCCAGATCTGCAAAGAGGTCGACAAGCTCATAAACGTCGGCTTCGTGACAGAAAATCAATACACCACATGGCTGGCCAATATTGTACCGGTGAAAAAGAAGAATGGACAGATCAGGATTTGCGTGGACTTCCGCGACCTGAATAGAGCCTGCCCGAAAGATGACTTCCCGGTGCCTATCACCGAAGTGATGATTGATGCAACCACCGGCCACGAGGCCCTGTCCTTTATGGATGGGTCGTCCGGCTATAACCAAATCTGGATAGCCGACCACGACCGGGTCCATACGGCTTTCCGGTCACCCAAAGGGGTATTTCACTACAAGAGGATGCCCTTCGGCCTCAAGAATGCCGGTGCCACATATCAGCGGGCGATGACCAAGATCTTCGACGAGCTGCTATACGGCAAGGTCGAGTGCTACATTGATGATCTGGTCGTCAAGACGAAGAAAAGAGACGAGCACCTGAGCGATCTCAGGGCCGTCTTCCAAAGGCTCCGGCAGTACGGGCTGAAAATGAATCCCATGAAGTGCGCCTTTGGCGTGTCCAGCGGGAAATTCCTCGGCTTTATTGTCCGGCACAGAGGGATCGAGATCGACCCCCTGAAGATAAAAGCCATCCAGGAGCTGCCTCCTCCGAAGAGTCTGGGGGAGCTGAGGTCCCTACATGGGCGTTTAGCTTACATCCGCAGGTTCATCTCCAACCTGTCAGGGCGTTGCCAACCCTTCCACAGACTGATGATGAAGAATGCACCCTTCAGCTGGGGTCACGAATGCCAGCACGCCGTTCGACCAGCTAAAGGAGTACCTGAAGACCCCACCCGTCCTGGGGGCACCTGTCAAAGGTAGACCGCTTATTCTCTACATAGCGGCCACCGAGTACTCACTGGGGGCAATGCTCGCCCAGAACAATGATGAGGGAAAAGAACAAGCTCTTTACTATCTCAGTCGAAGGTTGGTGGGCGCAGAGGCTAAGTACACCCCGATTGAGAAAATCTGCCTTGCCTTGGTCTTCGCGGTCAAGAAGATGAGGCACTATATGTTGTCCCATGAAGTCAGCCTGATATCCAGGGCCGACCCCATCAAGCACATTCTCCTCCAGCCCGTCCCGAAGGGGCGCCTTGGCAAGTGGGCCGTGCTGCTCATGGAATTTGACATCACTTACGTGCCACAGAAGGCCGTTAAGGGGCAAGCCGTCGCGGACTTCTTCGCAGCACACCCTGTGCCCGAAGACTCTCCGTTGGCCACAGAGCTACCCGAAGACGAAACACTAGAGGTGGATCAAGTGCAACAAGCCGTCTGGCAGTTATACTTCGACGGGGCCTCGAGAACAGAAGCGACCCCGTCTGGGCATGGCAAGGTGCGTGCCGGAGCTGGCATCGTCCTCAAATCGCCAGATGGAGAAGTGATGCACACCTCCTGCTGCATTAGCAAACCCTGCACCAATAATGAAGCAGAATATGAAGCTCTAATCATCGGTCTCCAGGTCGCCCTTCAAATGGAGATCAAAATGCTCCAGGTGTTCGGCGACTCGCTGTTGGTCGTCAAGCAAGTCCAGGGGCAATTTGATGTCCGAAAACCTGAGCTGCTCCCGTATCACACTAAAGCAAAAGGGCTCATGGAGCGGTTCTACCTCCTCGAGATAGGCCATGTCGCCAGAGGGGAGAACGCACAAGCCGACGCATTGGCAAAATTGGCAAGCTCACTGGCAGTGCCTCCAGATGAATCTCTCCATATCCAAGTAATAAACCAACGCCAGGTACCCAGCATGATGGCAGAGGAGTCAGAAGAAGAAGACCTAGAGGTCACTACAGTGGAAGCCGTCAGCCTGCCCGACTGGAGAGCCCCCTTGGTGCAGTGGTTCAAACACCAGCGATTGCCTGACCGAAGAGAAGAAAAGATCAAGCTAGTCAGAACCAAGGATTCTTACGAGCTCCGAAGCGGAATATTATTCCGAATTGTGGCAGACGCCAGAAGGAAGCTGCTCCTCCGATGTTTGTCCACCGAAGAAGCTTGGAGGGTTATGAAGGAGGTCCATGCCGGCATAGCTGGCGCGCACCAGGCGGGACCGAAAATGAAAATTGAAATTAAGAAACTTGGCTATTATTGGCCTGCAATGTTCAACGACTGTTGCGAGTATGCTAAGTCGTGTCAGAGATGCCAAGAGCATGCCACTATACCCAGGAGACCTCCGGCACCATTACACCCAACAGCGCCCAGTTGGCCGTTCACCCAATGGGGGACGGACGTCGTGGGCCCCTTACCCGCATCTTCCACAGGCGGCAAATACATTCTGGCGGCTACCGACTACTTCTCCCGCTGGGCCGAGGCCATTGCCTTACGAGAGGTCACCGGAGAAGTCGTGGCCAGGTTTGTCCTCCGCAATATTATATTCCGGTTCGGCGTGCCCGACCGGATTGTGTCGGACAACGGCAGCCACTTCCGCAACCAGAAAGTTTACCGGCTAGCAGAAAAATACAAAATTGACTGGAGGACATCGACTCCTTACAATCCACAAGCCAATGGGCTGGCCGAAGCTTTCAATAAGACACTTTGCACTCTCCTGGCCAAGACTGTTAGCTCTAACAAAAGGGACTGGGAAGAAAGAATGTATGAAGCGCTTTGGGCGTACCGAACCGTATACAAGACCCCAACGGGCTGCTCGCCCTTCTCTCTTGTATATGGCTCGGAAGCAATCATCCCCGTCGAACTGGAGATACCGTCCCTCAGGGTCGCCATTCAGCATGGGCTTGTCCCCGAAGGGCAGACCAACACCGAGCGAAGGCTCGATGAACTCTCCAGTCTGGAAGGAAAGCGGCTTCAAGCCCAACAGAATATCCAGGTCTATCAGGTCCGGATTGCACGCGCCTTTGACAAGCTCGTCAAGGAACGCGAATTCAAGAAGGGTGACCTTGTCATGGTCAAGAGAAGAGATCTCATGGCGGCCAACCCCAAAGGTAAGCTAAACGAGAACTGGCTCGGACCCTACGTAGTCCAGAAAGTCTACGTACTTTCCAGCTACCCCCCCCCGCATCAGCGGGGGTACCAAAATTGATTTAAAAAGAAAGAAACAAACTCTTCTCTCCGTCCTTCCCGGGCGGTGAGTACCCCTTTGGCTCGGACCTCACGTCCGGGTCATTGACTAGACAAACTCTTCTCTCCGTCCTCCCCGGGCGGAGAGTACCCCTTTGGCTCGGACCTCACGTCCGGGTCATTGACTAAACAAACTCTTCTCTCCGTCCTTCCCGGGCGGTGAGTACCCCTTTGGCTCGGACCTCACGTCCGGGCCATTGACTAGACAAACTCCTTTCTCCGTCCTTCCCGGGCGGTGAGTACCCCTTTGGCTCGGACCTCACGTCCGGGTCATTGACTAGACAAACTCTTCTCTCCGTCCTCCCCGGGCGAGAGTACCCCTTTGGCTCGGACCTCACGTCCGGGTCATTGACTAGATGAACTCTTCTCTCCATCCTCCCCGGGGGGGCGAGCACCCCTTTGGATCAGACCTCCCGTCTAAGTCACTGACTAAACGGACCTTTCTATCCGCCACCTCTGAACGGCAAAAGGGGTCTCTGGCCAAGTACCCCTCACTCGAGACCAGCACGCGCTTCCAATATTGCGGCAAAACCAGGGAGTTGCCCGTTCGGTATGGTGGAGTGGTCCCCTCGTCCTCCCCCTGGGAAGGCGAGCACTCTCCTGTACCCTGACATGGGTCCCTGCCTGGTCCTTCCAAAGTGAATCCCCGCAAAGACTCATACCCTGCCAATGGGCCCCTACACGAAAAGGGGGGAAAGATACAAGAGCGAGGGAAGAGGAAGGAGAAAACAATATGCACGGAAGAGAAAGAGGGGTGGGAAAGCTCCCTCCGGGATAAATGCATACACCAGGAACGCGTGAAGTCATAAATGCTTTGCTCTATTCAAAAGAGGATCAAACTACATGTGCTGCGGGGCATACCCCTGTGTTACATTCAAAAAAAAAAGAAAGAGAAATTAAGGGATGTAACGCTCAGTCGATGTCCCTGAAGATGTCCTCGAGGGGGAGGATCCCGACGCAAGGGAAGTTCGTCATATCGCGCAGTCGGCCCCTCAATCCCTCAAGACGGGCGAGCTCCGCTTCGACGGACGCCATTTCAACGTCGGCAACGGCAAGAGCTTCCCTCTCCTCTGCCACCGCCCCTTCCGCCTCGGCGAGGCCAAGTTTAGCCGCAGCGAGATAGCCCTCCAGCTTCTCGATCCGGTTCTTGAAGGTACGAACGCTGCCTTCGCCTTCCTCTAGGGCCTTTCCGTGGCGTTCTCTACTGTCGCGTCGGGCCTTTAGGGCCTGCAGATATTCGTCTGCCTGAGCATCAAGGGCGGCGCGTTCGTCAGGAGCCTGGGTCTCCAGGAACTCGCGGCGCTTGACGTATTTCAATAATAGCAAGACCCGCCGTGACCATTCCCCCAGCGGACAGCCAAGCACTTGCAGCGCCCCCGTTAATTGCGTCACGATGGTATGCACCTCCCGATACGACAGAGGAGGGTCGGCGAGGAGCATGGTCCGCAGAGTGATCAGCATTTGACGGACTGGTGCTTCTGATGACATATGGCTGACTGAGGGCACGACCGGGGGAGTGAATTCCACGGTGCTGTCCACTTCTGCCCACAAGTCAGCGTCCACAGCCGCTGAAGAGGAAGGAAGGGCAAGGGTCAGACCGCCTGGTCGGTGTAGCTCAAACAGAGACCCTTGACCAGCCACTGCCTGGGGAGTGGACGAGACCATTGCCGAAGCCTCCGGTACTCCCGTTATTTGGAGCTCCCCTGCCTCCTCTGCCTCCGCCTGACTCGCTGCTGCCACTCCAAGGGGCATGGGTGTGGCTGTCGCTGCTCCGGCTAGAGGAGGGGCTTCGAGTAAGGCCAGGCCCGAAGCCGTCACCCATGAACTCCTCGCTCGCGGCTGAGATCCCTCCAGATGCGCACGGAGCCCCGCAAATATCTGCTGCAAGAGCGGGTCCTCCATCTGAGCCGGGAGTTTCGGGAAGGGCGGAAGCGGAACCACCAGCTGGGGTAAACGTCCCGCTTCCACGAGCGCAGCCAGTCCCTCTCTCTCCAAACCCAAGACTGGAGCCGGCCCTTCACCGCTATCGGGCCAATGCTCGGTCTCCGCTTGGCCACTGCCTTCCGGATACGGCCAGGCGCCTTCCCTGATATCGGCATCGCCTGACCATGGGAATGGGAATCAGCTATTCGCCATCTAAAATAAACCATGCAAAAGGGAGACCGTGGAGCCCGCATACTCACCTTGGCCGCTGGGATGATGCTACCTTCAGGCGCGATCTCCCCCTCCTCCAGAGGCTCGCCCGCCGCTCTGGTAGTACCGGAGGACTCCGCGGGCATTTCCTCTCGAAGGGCGTCGAGTAAAAGAGCCAATTTGCCCATGACGGCATCGGCTCCCGTTGGGCGGTCGATCAGCGCAGCCGGGGCAGCCTCCTCGGTGATCTCAAGTTCGGCCGGTTCTCGAAAATCCTAAAGAAAAAAGGGGGGGATAAGGTCGTCAGTCAATCACAAAAAAAAAGGAAAGGGAGAGCCGGCCCAAACAAGCTCACACTCACAGCGGTCTTCCCCACGAGGCTCGAGGAGCCAGCAAGTAAGGGGGCCCCGAAGGTCGGCTCGGGCTGCTCTGATGCCCCGGACACGCCCTCGTCAGGAGCTACTTCGTCGGAAGAGTAGTTGTAATCTACCTCTTCCCCAGACGGAGACTCGACCGCCGTCGGCTCGGCCTGGACCGGCAGAGGAGCTTCCACCTCAGAGTCTCTGCCCAGCACGTCCTCCCTCGGGCTAGGCGAGGCTCGCGCTCCGATCTTCTTCCTCCTCACATATATCAACGTCGTCGGGAGGTCGGGATCAGGCCCCAATGACTCGGTGGCCACCGCAGCAACGCCTGTCATGCAAAAGAAGATAAGCCAGGGTGAATCTACTGGCCCCTAGGACAAAAAGGGGGGGGGGAGCTAACCGTGTAGTCGAAAATATTTACCCCCTTCAGTTCCTGCGACACGAGATGACCCGCGGGCTTCCTCAACAGGCAACGCCTTCTCGGGAGTCCCGACCGTACCCTCGCCCGTGAGATAGAAGCGCATCGTCGCCATGCGCGAAGCCGAGGCCAACTTGGGAGGCCGGTCGACCACAGACGACACGGGCGGCCGATGAATCTCACCAGCTTCGTGGCTCGGTTCGGTCCGCGTGGCTTCGAATTCTTCGAAGGACAAGACGGGGGCCATCGGCAGGGCTGCCGTCGGAGCCGGGGATGCCTCGGTTCGCCGCCGTTTTACCGTCTCTCGCCCGGCCACCTTGGCAGCAGCCAGTGCCTTCTTAACGGGCGACTGTGCCCGGGGCCTTCCCGTTGCCGGCGGCAAGGGAGCTGGAGCCGCCGCCGGGGTCGCCTCCGCCGGGACCGCAACTTCGCCCATGTCAGGCGTGGGCATGGGCTCTTCCATAGAAGCTGAAACAAAAGAAGTATCCAGGTGTCAGGGCTCCACTCCAAAATAAAAAGGAGGAGGGAGATTCAAAAGGCACACTAAAGAGCGGGGACGCGGACCGGCAGGTTGACCTGGCTCGGGACGGGCAGCTTCGAATTCCTCGAAAGACGGGACTAGTGGCGCCAGAGGAATAGCCGTCGAAGCCTTAGCCGTGTCTGTCTTCCTCCGCTTTGTATCCCGCTGCTTAGCCGCCTTGGCGGCGTCCACCGCCTTCTTCACAGGCGATTTAGCCCGGGGCCTCTTCGCAGCCTTAGGCAAAGGAGCCGTGGTCGGGGCCAGCGGCGCGGCTTCAAAATACGCAGGCTTCTTCACCAGCCGGAGGAGGTTCCGGTACGTGGCCATCTGCGTGCTGTCGGGATGGTCTGCAAAGAAAAGAGGGGAAAGAACGAACGTGCATATACCATTAGTACCTAACTCACCGCGAAAGCCGCAGCGCTGAGGGACAAAACCAAAGAGCAAGAGGGAACTGAATACCATGAGGGCCAGTGTACAGCCGCAGCGTGATCGGCCAGTAGCTCAGGGATATCTCCTTGTCCCGACGTGCCGCCTCCCGGACTAGCCAACAAACGTCCTCAATAGTTTGACACCGGTCCGTGAGGTTGGCCAGATCCGCATGTTTCTTGGAAGAAAGGTGACAGAAAAGATTGAAGTGGTCCATGCCCCACCCATCAGCATAATAATAAGGGATGTGCAGGCGCTTGCCCAGGATGGAGGCCGTCACATCTTCAATCTTCATCCCATTCACCCGGAGGAGGATATATAGCCACGTGGTATCCTTGTAATTCTCAGGCTTCCTCTCCTCCCGCCTCATGAACGTGCGATACAGGCAGGCCAAGTCTCTCTCCGGACGCCAGCTCTTGGCAGGAGTCCCCTCTTCCTCTATGGGGAATGGATAATTGATGAGGTCCAGACGGTCGCTCCCTACCCGGCACAGATCCCTCAGCGTCTTCTGATAGCTGTCCTTCGCCACTGGAGGCAGCTCCACTTTCGGCGTCGGCCTCCTATCCCGGGCTTCCCGACGAGCTATCATATATGTCGCCACCTCCTTCTCTTGCCTGTTCTTGAGCCGAAGAAGATGATCTGGCTCGATGTCAAGTACTGGCACCGGTTGCCGGCTAAGGAATCTCCTTTCGGCGCCATCCCAACAATCGGTCTTGTGCAACCGATAGAAAGCCGTCCGGGCATTCCACCACTTTATATAGTCTTCGGTCACTCAGGGCACGCGACCCGGGGCTGGCACCCTGAAGGAGGCAGAGTCCGCCCGGTGGAAGAAGTCCCACCAGCTTCTAGCGTGCTCGGCGACCGCACTTCCCCGGACGTTCCGCGAGGGCAAGCCGAATTGCGCATGATAAGCAGGGATATGCTGGTCATACCCGAAGTTGCGGCCAAATCGGAAGGGGTAATACGGCTCCAGCAGTACGTTGTCTCCCTTTCGGAACACCAACACGCTCGGGCGGATAGCCGGCGCCCAATCCCTCAGCTCGGGCTCCAGCAACGGGCGCACCACGTTTTCCTGGCTGATAGGGTGGACATACCTCTCCACCTGGTCATCCTTGCATTCCCTCTTATTATTCACGAGCGGGCTTGAATGTGCGGCCAGCGTCCAGAAATGAATGGTACCGGCTGCATCCCGGGGAACCGTGGTCAACCGGCCCCGAATATCATACATCCGCATGGAAGTGGAAGCCGGTTCTGCACTCGCGAACTCCAGCATCCTCGGCACCAGCCCCCAATCCTGAAGGACTCGCGGGGCGAACTCCGGAAACAGTGAACAAACCCACGCGTTGAAGAAATGCAGTGGGCACACGTACCGGGCCTGCCTCGGGAACTGGTGCGTGCTGATGTCTCCCAGTGCCTTATAAATCAGACAGAGCGCCGCCGGGCATAGAGAAAGTTTAACACCCCACGCCATCTGACACGCCGAGTAGATGGCATCTGGCCGGATCACCGTCTCATCCCCGTACGGCATGGCAAATGAACACAGCCAGTACGTCAGATAGGCGGCACAGTGAGTTTGTGGGTCGACCCCCGTCGGATTGGCCCCGCTCCGACGTCCCCTGGAGGGGATCTTCACGTCATGCTTGGGCTTCGCACGTTTCTTGCGAGCAACAGTGGTGCCAACGCAAGGAAAATCTTCATACTGCTTCAGCCCATCATAGAAATATTCCAGCCATACCGCCATACGCACCCGTTTCCTATCCCCACGGGCGGGCTGCTTCCCCTTGTGCGACAGCTGGTACAGCTCCCGGTATGCCTTCATCAGGTATCGGTATGAATACCCCAGAGAATAATAGCCGTCCCCATTAGTCTCGTCTTTGATCAAGTCCGGGAGGCATACTTCTTCATAAGGCTCCCCGTCAATGGGCAAGCCGCTCAGCTGGCTTAGGCTCCACAAATCAAGTGAAGTCTCTCCCTCTGCCGTGTAGAAGGTATTGGTCTCCGCACTGAATACTTCTATCATGCCGCAACAGAGACCCTTGGAGATGGGATAACCATATCGGGAAGCGTACACGCTGTGATAGATGCCAACTCGGACCAGCAACGGGGCGTAGTTGAACAGTACGTATTCCGTGAACTCCACCGCCCCTTCTCGGAAGCTGTGGGCGTCTTGAAGCTTCAGCTCCCCGAACCAGCCCAGTGATAGTTCGTACTTGAACCTGATGGCCAAACAGTCTAATATGAACGGCTCCTCCCTATAACCCCATTTCAGGGGAGCCAAGAATAAACCAAATCGGGGCGACTCGCCATGCACCTTCCCCGCAGACATGTCCCACCTTGCTGGCGTGAACTGAGGGGCCCGCACCAATTTATCTTCAGCCGGCAGCACCCCTTCGATCCCCAGGACCGGCTTCCATTTCCGGGCTTCTCCCACCAGATACATCGGAATGCTCCTGGGGACGCTGTACAATAGACTGTCCCGGGCATGTAGGATGGCCCGCTCGACGGCTTTTATAGTGCGAAAGTCTCGCCCCTCTCGGGAGCGCAGGTGCTTCAGGAATCGAACAAGGTGCCTATCCTTCGGGAAGTCCTTCCTGTACTCCCCGGTGACCCGGTCAAATGTGAAGCCACTGTCAACTCGGGCAAGCCTCTGGAAATCCATGGTCTCCCCGTCGGACTCAGATGACTCTGCCAAAGCGGCTATCTCCGCGTGCTCTCGATCTAGGTCCTCCACATTGAGCCATGTGACTGCCGGCACGGGACCCCGCGGGATGAGGTCGGCACCGACGGTGGCAGCAGGGGCAGAAGAACCACTTGGGGCGGCCATTTGTCTGCAAAGATACACAAATAAGAAGATCAGAATAGATCACAAGTAAAAGGACTGTGAAGGGGCGTTGCTACAAGTTAGATGAATAAATATTGCCGATTTCTGACGAAATTTCGGCAGAGTTTCCCCTAGGCCAGAGGCGTAAGGGAAAACACGGGTGCGCGTCCACAAGGAGTGACGGCCCCAACAAAGTCATGGTGGGCCCCGAGAGGCAACACCAGAAGTCCGCCGGTCAAAAGTCTTCTTCCCATGGCTTAAGGCTTCTTCAATAGCACACTGCCCAGTGCCTTCCCCGGCACACCCTGCGGTTGCCCTCACCGGCACACTACACTGGGTGCCTTCCCCGGCACGCCCACAGGTGCCTCCCACGGCACACCCACATACGCCTTCCCCGGCACGCCCTCAGTGCCTCCCCGACACGCTCCCTGGTGCCCCCTTCGCCGGCACAGCCCATTAAGGCTTCCCCGACACACCCGCGCAGGCCTCCACCGGTACACCCCCGGGTGCCTTCATCGGCACGGTCCCCGTGCCCCTTCGCCGGCACAGCCCCTCAAGGGGGCTTCCCCGGCACGCCCGCCAAGCACGCCTCCCCGGCACCCTAGGGGGACCGTTCCCCGGCACACTCCCAGCAGCCGTTCCCCGGCACACTCCGGCGTCTCTTCCCCGGCACGCCCACGGGGGCCGTTCCCCGGCACACTCTCAGGCGGCCTCCCCGGCACGCCTTCTAGTTGCTCCCCCCGGCACGCCTACAACCCTTCGCCCCGGCACGCTCGGGAGCCCTTCCCACGGCAAAAAAAAAAAAGAGAGAGGGAAAGGAGGAGGGGATGAAAGGAGAATAAGGAGAAGAGGGAGGGGGGGGAAGAGGGGAAAAGAGGGGGAAGGGAGGGTGCCTCCACGACACCACCCTCGCCCCGGCAACCGCAACGGCGGCGGTGACGCCCGTGGACGGAGAAGATGGAGGGGAAGAAGGTGAGGGGGGCGCCCGATCAGTCACCGAAGAGAGAGAAGGGAGAAGAGAATGAGAGAGAGAGAGGGAAGAGAAAGGGGGGGGCTCCACGGAGGCACCCTCACCACGACGACGGCACGGCGACGATGGCGCTCGGTGACGGAGAAGATGAAGGGAAGGGAATGGAAGGGGGCACCCCGTTCGGCCGTTGAAGAGAGAGAAAAGAGAGGGGGAAGAGAAAGGGGGGCTCCACGGAGGCACCCTCACCACGACGACGGCACGGCGACGATGGCGCTCGGTGACGGAGAAGATGAAGGGAAGGGAATGGAAGGGGGCACCCCGTTCGGCCGTTGAAGAGAGAGAAAAGAGAGGGGGAAGAGAAAGGGGGTGGTCATTCGAACCACCCCGTCCTTCTATATAAAAAGGAGGAGGGGAAATAGAAAAAAAAAGGAGGAGAGGAAATAGAAAAGAAAAGGAAAAAAGGAGGAGAGGAAACAAAAAAAGAAAATAAAAAAAGGGGAGAAGAAGGAATTGAAAAGAGGAAGGAGGAGAAGAAAATAAAAAAAAAATGATGAATAAAAGAGGGAAATAAAAAGGAGAAAATAAAAGAAGAAAATAGAAGGAGGGGAAGTAAAATATATGTAAGATATTAAATAAATAGATATGTATATGTATATGTATATATATACCCATACATGTGCACCCGTTTACATACTCATCCGCTCACATACACGGAGAAGTGAGCCGATGAGATAAAGTAATAAACGTCCCCGGGGAAAACATCCCATCCCCACAATTCTGGTCATGCGGGCATCCACACGAGCAAACACAACTTTACCCCTGCAGCTCTATCCTTGTCATGACGCCACTACCCTACCACCAAACGGGCCCGTCCCTGGCACGTAGCGTTTCGTCTCAGCCATCGCCCGCCACACAAAATCGCCATCACGGGCCTTACGCCCGGATCGGCAGGGCCTTTATCCTTGCGCTGGCATTAGTCTCTTGCCAACGAATAAGTCCCTCTCCGGCGCAAGGCCCCGTGCCCTAGCCAACCCTGTCCGCACAATATTGCCATTATGGACCCTACGTCCGAATCGGCACAAGTTCTCCCGTTGCGCTGGCATTCTATTCTTGCCAACGAGTGAACCTCATCTTCCGGCGCAAGGCTTTGTGCCCTAGCCTACACTCGCATATCACCCAATTTCAAAAAAAGAAAGAAAATAAAATGGGGTTAAAAATAGAGATACCCCGCCGGACTTTCCCCTACATGGGGACAAGGGTAAAAATGGCAACAACCCGGCTGTGGCGAAAACCCGAAAGGGCGCTACAGGCAAAATTGGGTACCCCGCCACGTGAAAACCCGAAAGGGCGCGTGGGCAAAAGCAAGAGGGGGCCGGTACCGGCGAAAACCCGAAAGGGCGCTTGTATCGGTAATATGGTACAAAAAGAAAGAAGAACAAGAAAAGACGAAGAGATCAACAAAGCATGTCGGTTCCCGGCATCCTGTCGGCACTGACGAAGAGACCAAGAGACCAAGAGACCAACAAAACATGCCAGTTCCCGGCATCTCGTCAGCACTGGCGAAGAGACCAAGAGATCAACAAAGCATGTCAGTTCCCGGCATCTCGTCGGCACTGGCGAAGAGACCAAGAGATCAACAAAACATGTCAGTTCCCGGCATCCTGTCGGCACCGACGAAGAGACTAAGAGACAACAAACCAGGTCAGTTCCCAGCATCTTGTCGGCACTGACCAAGAGACCAAGAGACCAACAAAACATGCCAGTTCCCGGCATCTCGTCGGCACTGGCGAAGAGACCAAGAGATCAACAAGGCATGTCAGTTCCCGGCATCCTGTCGGCACCGACGAAGAGACTAAGAGACAACAAACCAGGTCAGTTCCCGGCATCTTGTCGGCACTGACGAAGAGACCAAGAGACCAACAAAACATGCCAGTTCCCGGCATCTCGTCGGCACTGGCGAAGAGACCAAGAGATCAACAAAGCATGTCAGTTCCCGGCATCCTGTCGGCGCCGACGAAGAGACTAAGAGACAACAAACCAGGTCAGTTCCCGGCATCTTGTCGGCACTGACGAAGAAACCAAGAGACCAACAAAACATGCCAGTTCCCGGCATCTCGTCGGCACTGGCGAAGAGACCAAGAGATCAACAAAGCATGTCAATTCCCGGCGTCCTGTCGGCACTGATGAATAGACAAAGAGACAACAGACCAGGCCAGCTCCCGACACCCTGTCGGCATTGGCGAAGAGACAAAGAGAGAACAGACCAGGCCAGCTGCCGACACCCCGTCGGCACTGGCGAAGAGACAAAGAGAACAACAGACCAGAAGAGACCAAGAGAACAAGAGACCAGGTCAGTTCCCGGCACCCTGTCGGCACTGACGAAGAGACAACACACTGCTTCAGTTCCCGACATTCCGTCGGCACTGATGAAGAGACCAACATACTACCTCAGCTCCCGACGCTCCGTCGGCACTAACAAAGAGACCAACAAACAACAAACCAGGTCGGCTCTCAACACCCCGCCGCCATCGACAAAGAGAGAAGAGACGGAGACACCCGCGGGCACCGCCCGGCTCATCCTTCGCCTGCGATACCCGTGGGTGGGGGGCATTTGTGGACACCGAAAATTGCACATCCGAATGTCCCGCTCGGCCCCGCATCAATAACGACGCCGAGTGAAGAAACCCCGGAGAAATCAAGCACAAAGGGCCCCACAGTCCGTGGGCCCCAAAGGAAATCAAACGGGCCGTGACTCATGCTCGCAACGGGCTCAGAACGGGCCCCGAATACACGCCCCGTGGGGAGCCCTTCAGCGGCACGCCCAGCCCCCAAGGGGCCTCAACGGCATGCCCTGGTGGAGCTCCAGCGGCACGCCCCTTCAGGGTCCCAGCGGCACACCCCATGGGGTGTTCAGCGGCACACCCCCTGGGGTGCTCAACGGCACACCCCCTGGGGTGCTCAGCGGCACACCCCGGGAGGTGGCTCCAGCGGTACACCCCCTGGGGGGGGCCTCCCATCGGCACGCCCCAATGGGTCTTCAGCGGCACGCCCTCAGCAGGTCTTCAGCGGCACGCCCTGCAGGGGCCTCAGCGGCACGCCCTCAGCAGGCCTTCAGCGGCACGCCTGCAGGGGCCTCAGCGGCACGCCCTTCAGGCTGTTCAACGGCACGCCTTTAGGGGCTTCAACGGCACGCCGTTTTGGCTCTCCAGCGGCACGCCTCTTCAGCTCTCCAGCGGCACGCCTCTTCAGCTCGCCAGCGGCACAGCGGTGAAGCTTTTCAACGGACGACGTGAAGCCCATACCCTACGCATCCTTGGCGCGCAGTGGAGCCGTCTGAGGTGGCAGCTGATCGTTGGGCCACGTAGCCTACCCCACTGACACCCAGGATGGGGCAGGTCAAACCCCATGATCACAATCCACTTCCCACCTTCGACGGCCGTGCTCGAAGGCTCCGGCGGCCCGTAGTATAAAAGACCCCTGCTTTCGACACAGAAAGGGGGACGAACACACAGACAGGGACGGAGAGAGGCAGAGGAAGAGGAGAACGGAAGAAGAAGGAGGGCGAAGGAGGAGGCAGACGCACGGAGACAGACGGGGAGACACACAACACACGCCGGAGAAAGAAGAGAAGAAGAGGCCCTCCCGGCCTGAGCTCCGTCCGACGGCCACCGGGAAGAAACAAGAGTAAGAGAGAGAGAGAGCTTGTTGTATTGGGGGAAAGGGTTGTGGATAGCGGCCGATGTCTTAGGCCCGGATGTCTTCTTCCCTCTTGTATCCCATTCTTCCTGGCGTTCTTAGTCTTTCTTACTCTTGTCCATGGCCCCATTTGGGGAGTTTGCTTTTGCCATATGTATGAAGGGCCTCGCCCTCTTGGTTCTCATGAATGAAAACCACCCTCTCCGGGTTTCTTTTCGATCTTCGATGTTTTAGGCTAGGCTTTGCGGGCTTTTTTTTTGACGGACAATCCGTTCCTCCCTCTCTCCTTATTCCTCCGGCGTCTTTAGGGTCCTCCACGTCGATGTAGGTTTCCCCCTTCTGTTGGCCTTGGCTCCGTGAGCTCCTCACTCATTCCCTTCTATGGCCATCTACCGTGTTCCCGAGCTTGAGGAGAAGGGGAGGTACCCTTCTTTCCTCCCAACCACCCAGTTACTAATGGGCCACTCCCGGCCTTGAAATCCCCCCATCTTTATTCCTCTTTTCCTGAACAGCCACCAAGTACCCCCCCCAGTTGCTAACACCCCTTTTAAGCCTCTCAGCGGTGCACCTTTCCGGCCTTTGGCCGGCACACCTTTCCAGCCCTCAGCGGCACGCCCAGATCAGCCCTCAGCGGCACGCCCAGATCAGCCTTCAGCGGTGCGCCCACCCTTGGCCTTCAGCTGCACACCCTGTTCAGCCTCCAACGGCACACCTTGTTCAGCCTTCAACGGCACACCCTGTTCAGCCTCCAACGGCACACCCTGTTCAGCCTCCAACGACACCCCCTGTTCAGCCTTCAGCGGCACACCCCCTGTTCAGCCCTCAGCGGCACGCCCTTCAGTCCCTCAGCTTACTCCTTGTCCAGTCCCAGTCCAGGTCCCTTAGATGTCTTCGGTCTGCCGTTCTCCTTCGCGTTTTCCGAGTCTCTATAAAGGTGTTGCCCCCCCCCGGGGGCCCACCTCAAGTTGTCGGGTTCCGCCACATCATGTGGGCGCGTTCCCTGTATCTCCCTTACGCCCCGGGTCAAGGGGAAATGCTGCCAAATTTTTGTGAGAAACTAATAAACAATTAAAAGAGGCAAAAGGAGGCAACAAACAAGCAAGATAACTGACGAAACCTTCCAACTCATCAAACCACTGCCGGCATCACGACGAGAACTGAACCGAGCTAACTAACCACCCGGCAGCCCGAGCCTCCGACCCACAAGAAAAGAGATCGAACCGAACAAAGAGAACAAAACACGGGAGGAGTTTTATATAAAACCACACGAAAGTTAAGATAAGAAGAAAAGAAAAGCCTTAAAACAAATAATCAAAAAAACTGATCGAGCCTCCACCCTCACGCCCCATTGACCTTCAGCGGTACGCCCCTTTGGCCCTCAGCGGCACGCCCTCATTGGCCTTCAGCGGCACGCTCCCTTGGCCTTCAGCGGTACACCCCTTTCAACCCTTCAGCGGTACACTCCCCCTTTCAACCCTTCAGCGGCACACTCCCCCTGAGCCCCCCAGCGGCACACTCCTCCTGGCCCTTTCAGCGGTACACTCCTTCCCTTCGCCGGTACACCCTCAGCCACTGTATAGACTTGGCCAACGTACAGACTTCATGGTGGCCAGTGTATAGACTTAGGCAGTGTATAGACTTCACACCCCCAATGTATAGACTTATCCAGCGTATAGACTTGAGCCAGCCAACGTACAGACTTCATGATAACCAGCGTATAGACTTTGGGTAGTGTATAGACTTCACACACCGACGTACAGACTTTATGCTGGGCAATGTATAGACTTTGAGCATCCAGCGTATAGACTTGGCCAACGTACAGACTTCATGATGGCCAGTGTATAGACTTAGGCAGTGTATAGACTTCACACCCCCAATGTATAGACTTATCCAGCGTATAGACTTGGGCAGTGTATAGACTTCACACTCCGATGTATAGACTTGGCCAGTGTACAGACTCCGGGCCAGTCGACGTACAGACTCCAAATTGCAACGCGTAGACTTTGCTCCATTCTGCTCCAGTGTACGGACTTTGGGCTTGGCAACGTATAGACTTCGAGCCTGGGGAACATATAGACTTTATATCACTCCCCCTCCTTCACCGACACACTCTCCAGCGGTACGCCCCTTTGGCCTCCAGCGGTACGCCCTTTGCAGCCCTCACCGGTACACCCCTTCGCCACCCAGCGGTACACCCAATACCCAGCGGTACACTCCCGTCTCTCCTTCGCCGGCACACTACATGCATGCATATATACATCACGATAAGGGCATCAACAATAGCAAATAAATCAATAAAAATGACGTTAACTAAAGAACTCCAAATGCGCAATATTGATCATAATAAAAGAGGCGGGAGGGGTAATAGAAAAATAAATAATAAACCAATGATAATAATAAGAATAATCATGCATAGAAGAAGAGAAATCATCCCGGACAAAGGCACGAATAAATAGTAAACATCAAATCAGAAATCCCAGAAGGTATAACCTAGAAAGCTCTAGATAAAAGACGCTAATGCCCACGCCGCAGCCCGCTCTCTCCCCGGGACCCGGGGCAAAAGGAACAACAACGTTGCCCCTCTAGGTCGAGCCCGAGTCTCGGGAATCCCCCCGATATGGCCGGGCTTTGATCTAACCTCGGGCCGACATCCTAATCGGACCGGATTTGTTTTCTCTTTCCGGACACCTTCCGAATCCTCATTGAAATTGCCATATGCTCGGCAGACATTTGGAGGGATCTACCTCGGTTTTCTCATTATGACGATGCCACGGACTTGTGTCCGAATACAAAAGGTCTACGAGTGGCCAACACAGCCGACAGTTTATGGCCTTAATACCACCTTCAGTGTGACCCATCCCTATCTCTCTCGCATAATTAGTATTATTCTTTTCGGCCGCAGGGCCTCTAATTTCGGCAATTAATCAAGGGTATTCCCTCGTATGAGGGATGTAAATGACGTCGTGACCTTCATGGCGCGACGGGATTCGGTCCCGACACGAACCACACAATCGTCTGACGAAGTCAGATCGAGCGCGCCATGGGCTCTCCGGAGCCCGAATAAATTGTCACTCCGGTGACTGGCACGCCCACGCACTTAATAAAACCAACAGACGAACCGGAACCATAGTTTAACGGAAAGTGCGTCCACAAAAGGTCACAACGTCGTTTACATCCCCTCGGAGAGGGGAATACCCTTGATTAATTACCGGAAATGAGGGCTCCACGACCGAAAGAAATACTAATTAATGCAGAAAGAAAAAGATAGTCGGGCTATGCAGTAAGCCCGTGGTGGGGGCATGAACACTCGGATTGTGTCGGTCACCGGTGGACCATTCCATGTTCGGACAAAAGTCCGTACGGAAAACAGGATAGTAACGGGGACGGATCCGTGCAAATGTCTACCGGAGGACGGCAATTTTGATGCAAAGTGGGGGGGGCTCAGGTCCCGGCGAGGAAAGGGGACCTTGGTGAGATATTGGCCCGAGACAAGGTCGGGCAGTGACCATGGCGGGAGGAGTGGCTCCCGAGGGTGAAGCCCAGCCTGCGAGGGCATCATTAATATTCCCGGGTCCGGAATCCGAGGAGGAGAGACGACATCCATACTATTGTATTCACGATGATTGTCAATGCTTGTTATTATCATCTATTTATTGACATTACCATTTCTTTGTTAATTGCCTTTTACCACACGTAGACCATGAGCTCTTTTCCTGTTCATTACTACCCTTTTTATTATTATCCCCCTCTTGTTATTATTTTTTCTTTGTTTATTATCTTGATTAGAGCCACCCCCCTTTTCATTATTATTATTGTTATGTTTTCCCTCTTCTGATTGGAGGTATGGTGGAATGAAGGTTGAGTGTGCCGCTGGGAGGCTGAGGGGTGCACCGCCGGAGAATAGAAAGTGTACCGCTGGAGGGTGCATCGGGCTAGGATTGGAGGAGTGTACCGCTGAAAGGAACCGGCTAGGGTGTATCGCTGGAAGGTCTAGGAGTGTGCCGCTGAAAACACTAGGGGAGCTGGGTGTACTGCTGAAGGCAAGCGAAAGTGTGCCGGCCAAGGAGATGTGTTGAGAGTGCAAAGGGCTTGAGACGGGTCTGATGAGGAGGGGGTCAAAGAGGCATGGATCGTACCGCTGGAGGGGGGGTGCACCGCTGAAAAGTTAAGAGAAGTGGGCAGTGTACCGCTGGGGCAAAGGGGTGAGGTCAGTGCAGGCTGGGGTGAGAGTCTAGGCGAGCCTGGTGCACACTTGAATATGTTAATGCCACTAAAGCGGACTGGGGGAGGCTTGATCGAGAGTGCACCGCTGGGGGAGAGGTAGGGGTGTATTGTTGGCGGGCTGAGGAAGGGTGTATCGCTGGAAGGATTGAGTCCAGAGTGAAGGATTAAGGTAGGTAGGGTGAAGTTCAGATGAGTGGGGGGGGCAAAGTTCAGAAGAAGGCCCCTTGCTCATGCAGTTCTGATGGAGAATCTCAGATGGTTGAGCTTCCAATTTTCATTGCAGGTGATTGAGCCCCAAGTCATATTCAATAGTGCAGTTCTTTGAGTCTTGTTCAGTCCAATTTCTTGAGTCTTGAATAGTTCCCTCAGTTGATTAGAATGTTTTATTGTTGTTGGTTCCATTTGTTTGTTGCTTTCTTTTACCTTTTAACTTATTGTTATTTCTGACAAAAATTCGGCAGCATCTCCCCTTGACCCGGATGGTAAGGGAATACAAGGAACATGCCCACAGGGAGTGACATGAACCAACAACTAAGGCGTGTGCCTAGGCAGCCACCTTTGAGGAAAACTTCAGAAAACTAAGAGAAACCACCGAACGGGAAAGAAACACTGAGCTGACACAAGCTGTGAATACGCCAGGAGAATGATAGCCAAGGTGTGTCGGGCTGGCAATCCAGGGGTGTACCGGGCAAACCATGGTCGGGGTGTGTCGGTGAAGCAAGGCCAGGGAGTGTGCCGTTGAGCAAACAAGAGAGGGAGTGTACCGTTGGCCAACCCAAGGGAGGTGTACCGCTGGGCGAACAAAAGGAGGAGTGTGCCGCCAGGTAAACCAAGGAAGGTGTGCCGCTAGGCGGGCCAATGGGAAGGGTGTGCCGTTGAGCAAACCAGAGAGGGAGTGTGCCGTTGAAAGGCTTGAGTGGTAGGATGACTGGGAGGCTTGAGTGTGTGTGGGCATACCATTGGTCCAGAAGGAGGGCAAAGGAGGATGCTCTGGGCACTGAGTGGCTCCAATGTGTTAAAAAGAGAGTGGGCTCTCACAGACCTGTATAGCGAAAATCAAGGGTTGCTATACTAAGGAAAGCCACTGGAGGGGGAAGAGGCCAGCCATGCCCCATCAAGCCAAGAGCAAAACCTATCAATCAGGTAGGCCCGTGCCATAGGAAGGGAGATAAAACAAGAAGTTGGAAGACCGGAGACGGACGCAAAAAAAAAAATCACAGACCAACAGTAAGAAGAAAACAACAAATGCAACAAAAGGAGGCAAAGCCAAAAGGTGTTTCATTCATGACAAACTCAAAACGACAAAGATCATGGTCTGAAGGCCAAACATGATACAATACCTCCAAACAAACGGGGGAGAGAAACGGGGAAGAGAAAGAAAGAAAAGTTTGGGGAGAGGGTTAGGATGAGGAAGGGTGATCGTTCCCTTCACTACCATCCTTCACCCTCCACTACACAGCACATTCTCTTTCTCTCTGGGCTCCTCTACCTTCTTCTTCTCTTCCTCTTCTTCTCTTCTACTGCTCTCTTCCAACGGGTTCTCTTCGTATCCAGTCCCCCTCCTTTTTTTCTTCGTGGGGGCCTTTTATATGTGTGTCGTTGACGAGGGAACCTCATGATGGCGCTGCCATCCGAGGTTGACTTCGGTCTCCTCAATGTCAGGTGAGGATCTCGCTCATCCAACCAGAGGGCGACACCAAGGCGGGTGCTAGCTGGTGTTGAAGTGGCCGAGCTGCGCGCCGAGGGGTTTGCCTAGTGACCGTTGAGTCATCTGCCGGTTTGTACCGTTTGGGGGAATTCACCGCTGTGCCGCTGGAAGGGCCTGGCCGTTGTGCCGCTGGAGGGGCATGAAGGCTTGTGCCGCTGGAGGGCTCGATTGGGTATGCTGCTGGGGGCTGTAAAGCGTGCCGTTGGGAGGCTCTTGACGGGTGTGCCGCTGGGGCACCTGAAGTGTGCCACTGGAGGCACAAAAGTTATGCCGTTGACGGGCCGTTTGGGGGTGTGCCGTTGGAGGCACTCTGGGCGTGTGCCGTTGAAGGCACCAGAGGGGTGTGCCGCTGAAGGCACCAGAGGAGTGTGCCGCTGAAGGTACCAGAGGGGTGTGCCGCTGAAGGCCGTTTGGAGCGTGCCGTTGAAAGGGGCACCAGCTCTTGCTTCATGAACTTACAGTTGTGCATTCTTTGGGATATTTCTTCACCGTTAGGGATCCGAGGATGGGTCCATAGCAGTGTATAAATTCAGGAGGATATCATGTGCTTTCTTTGTCATCTAATGCGCCCGTGCAAATGAGGGGATTTGTCGGACGGTAGTATTCTCCCGGGGCCTTGGATGACCAGTCTCCCCGGGTCTTCTCCCTTCGATTTTGACATTAATGCGGGGGCTTGGCGGGACATATGGACGTACAATTTCATACGTCCACAAATGCCCCCCACCCACGGGCAGCACGGGCGAAGGATGAGCCAGACGGTGCTCATGGGTGTATCCGTGGAATTAACGTACATTATTAGGCATACGTTCATAAGATATGTGATGTAGATATTATTATATCTATTTATCGTTTATTATATATATGTATATTTATATCTTTTTCATTTCCTTCCTTTTCCTTTCTTTCTCTCTTTTTTCTTTCTTTCCTTTTTCTATATATATTTTTCTCTTTTTTCCTTTTTTTTCTTCTCTTCTCTTTTCTTCTTTTTTTTATTCTCCTTCTTGTCTATTTTTGTTTCTTTCCCTTTTCTTTTCTTTTCTCTCTCTTTTTTTGAAGTGGCTATAAAAGGGGCGGGGGAGTTCGAAACTCCCCCCTTTTCATTTTCAAACCCTCTCCCTCTCTCTTTCTTTGTCTCTTCAGCTCCCGTTCCCTCTTCCTCTCTTCTCCCTCTTCTCTGTCGCCGCCGGACACCGCCGCCGCTCACCGGCGCCAGGAGTGAGGCCGCCGCACCCCCTCTCCCCCTTCCTCTTCTTCCTTCTCCCTTCTCCTTCTTCTTCTCTTCCTCTTCCTCTCTTCTTTTCTTCCGTTCTCCTCTTCCCCCTCTTACTCGCGGTCGAATGGAGGGGGAGGACCGAAGCCCTAGGCTTCTTTCCCCCTCTTCTTCTTCCTCTTCCCTGCTCCCCCTTCTCCTCTCCGTCTTCTTCTTCCTCCACTGGCTCGGGGCGGGTGACGGGAGGCCAGGCCGGACACCTTCCGGTAGGAGCGTCGGAGCGTACCGCCGACGGGGGCGCGGGTGTGCCGCTGAGGGCACGGGTGTGCCGCCGGGATTGGGGGCACGGGTGTGCCACTGGAGAAAGGCACATGTGTGCCGCTGGGTAGGTGGGCACGGGGTGTGCCGCTGAGCAGGTGGGCACGGGTGTGCCGCTGGAGGGAGGTGGGCACGGGTGTGCCGCTGGCGAGGGCACGGTGTGTGCCTCTGAAGGGGAGGCACGGAGTGTGCCGCTGAAGGGGAGGCACGGAGTGTGCCACTTGAGTGAGGCACGGGGTGTGCCGCTGAAAGGAGAGGAGGACTTCTTCAACTGGAGGATTTCCGATGTCGCCCTTGGGCACACCGTGACTTTGTTGGGGCCGTCACTCCTTGTGGACGTGCACCCGTATTTTCCCCTTACGCCTTCGGCCTAGGGGTAACTCTGCCAAAATTTCATCAGAATTTATTGGCGTTCTGTTTAGTTCAATTGTAGCGTAGTCCCTTCGTAATTTTCCTTTCTTTTTCTCCGTTTATGTCTTATTCTGACTTGAGGTATCTTGCAACTTGTAGAAAGATGACTGCCCCAAGAGGTTCTGCTACTCCGGTGCCGAGCGCGTTCCCCCACCCTCGGTGCCGGCGGTTACGTGGCTCAATGTGGAAGGCTTGGACAGGGAGCATGCTGAGATAGCGGCGCTGGCCGAATCGTCGGGCTCCGATACTGAGACGATGGATTTTCGCAGTCTTACTTGGGTCAAGGGTAGCCTGACTTTTGACCGGGCTGTGGGGGAGTACCGGAAGGACTACCCGACGGACAGGCACCTCATCCACTTTCTGAAGCATCTCAGTGACCGGGAGAGGCGAAATTTTTGAGTTGTCAAGGATGCCGAGTGGGCGATTTTGCAGTCTCGGGACAGCCTGCTATACAGTGTCCCGAGGAGCATCCTAATGTATCTAGTGGGAGAGGGTCGAGAATGGAAACCTATCTTGGGGCTCGAAGCCGTGCTGCCGGCGGAGGATAAGTTAGTGCGGGCGCCTTAGTTTACCCCTGCTCGGTGGGACATAGTTGCTGGGCGGGTCCAGGGTGAGCAACCTCGGTTTGGTTTATTCTTGGCTCCATTAAAGTGGGGGTACAAAGAAGAGCCCTTTCTGTTGGATTGCTTGACCATCCGATTCAAGCATGAACTGGCGCTGGGCTGGTTCGGGGAGCTACGGCTTAAGGACGCGCATAGCTTCCGGGAGGGGGGCGTGGAGTTCATGGAATATGTGTTGTTCAACTACGCCCCAATCCTTATCCGGGCTGTCATTTATCACAGCGTCTACGCCTCCCGATATGGCTACCCCATTTCCAGGGGCCTCTGCTGCGAGATGATTGAAGTGTTCAATGCAGAGACCAACACCTTCTATACGGCAGAGGGCGAGACTTCATTGGACTTGTGGAGTCTTAGTCAACTCAGCGGCTTGCCCATTGAAGGGGAGCCCTATGAAGAAGTTTGCCTCTCGGATCTGATCAAAGACGAGACCAACGGGGACGGCTACTACTCTCTCGACTATTCGTATCGGTATCTTATGAAGGCATACCGGGACCTGTATCAATTGGCGTGTTGAGTCCCGAAAGGCGGTAATCAAGAGGGGAGAGGTGAATTGATTGGCCAATTAAAATTCTTTGGGAGTGGAATAAGATAATTAATCATACATGCACTAGATCTCACTCGAGCATGAACACATTTGTGAATGCGTGTAGATACTGGTAGGTGTTTCACAATGAAATTGGTGAACGCTCAACTCACCGTGAAGCTCACTCGATTATGGAAGCAGAAGAACAAATCACAAGTGACACACTGAATTTTTAGGTGATTCGGGTACACTACCGTGTCCCCTACGTCCACCCCTCACTCGTGAGGATCAAAACTTCACTATGAAGTGAGCCACACACAAACCCTGTGTAGAACAGCAAACACACACACGCGACACCCGATTTGGGCTACCACACACACACGCACACACGTTCGTGTTTCCAAACATGAACAACACACACACAGATCTGAATCAAGTTTTACATCAAATACTCAAGTAGACACAAAGTAAATCTGAGAGTAGAGATTGAAGAATGATTTATCGTGATTGGAGCTCCCCCTTTCACTTCTTTGAATGTAATTGAATGCTTCTGCAGGAGGAACATCGATCCTTGAGGAAGAATGAAGCTTTGTCAACCAAATGAGGTTTCAGCTTTGATAACCCACGCAGCTTGTTGTTGGGGTTGATATTGAGGCTTGATTTAAGCTTCTTCTCTTCACTTTCAGGTTCAGAACAAGTTGGAAGAAGGGCTTTGAGCTGCTGCTTTGAACCTGCACTCACCAAGGTTAGAACTTGAAAACCAACTCTAGATCTTCCTACCTCCTTAGGGTTTTCGACCCAAAGAGAGGGTTATATCCTTCTAGGACGGTCAAGGGACACAATTAGGACAAGATCCATGAAATCTGGAGGAAAATAAGGCGGATTGACGTGAGTGGTTGGACAAAAGGTTCGAGGACGCAAAAGTCCTAAATCACGGCTCCGTGTAGGTGTCGACACCTGGTGTCGACACCTTGGGCATTACAAGGAGAAAAACACCAAAAAGAGTCCCTAGACGCTGGGTGTCGACACTTGGTGCTCTGGCTTGCTGCCAGAACTACAACATGTAGGTGTCGACACTTGGTGTCGACACCTCCTGGACAAGCTGCTGGAAGCCTGTTCTGGAACAGGGTGTCGACACCAGGTGTCGACTTTTGCCCTGCCAGAAGACTCAAAGACCTATATGCTAAGAATTATAGCATCAACTCCTCCATGGATGATGGCAAGATAGAATGAGATGCTAGGAGGTCTTCCAACATGTAAAAACACCAAGTATGTGTCAGTTTGATACAACATCATAGATCTTACAAAATAACCATTACATTTCAACTTTTTAATGGAAGTATGGGGACTTAAAAAGATTTTAAACAAGGTGGGCTTATTCAAAATCGTTTCCATTTTCCATTTCAAAAGCGACGGATCAAGGAGGAATGAAAAATCCATATCAAACCACATATCAAAACTTACCTCATCATTTTACCTGAATTCACCTTCGGTCCTCAATTGCTTGCTCATTTTGAATTGTCCACTCAAAAAACCATTTGAGTACCAAGAAGAATCACCATTGCATGATAAAATAGATGTGGTGTTCATAAGAGTACAAAACTGGTTCACTCTAAACCATGATCGCACATTGCATTCATTAATCATCAAAACTCATTAATCCACACATCATAACCTCAGGGGTAAACAATCTCCCCATTTTTCATGATGACAATAATGCTGTGCTACAATTTTTACAAAGTGACTAGAGTGTGGGTTTTGGTGCAATTTGCAAACATCCATCTCATGTAACTGGTATTCATGCAATGAATCACAAGCATAACCACAAATATAAATATTAATTGATCGGAATGACATTCACAACCACAAAAGGATTTCCACAGCCACACTTAAAAGCCTCTTTAATTGTTTTTGATTACATAATGCAAAATACCACCACATAAACTACTATGCTCATGCAATGATTGTTGCAAGGACTCAAGATACAAGACTGACGAAACTTAAGACATCGACAAACTTAAGACACCGACAATGCAACATGAGACCATGCAAGCACACAATCACCAATGTGCAAGCACACAATGACAGGAAAGTAAAAAAACATAGCATATAGCTAGATAACTCTCCCCCTTTGTCATCAACAAAAACAAGGGGAGCCGGGAGTACAAGTAGCAAGTGCCAACACGAAGTACCAAGACTTAATCAGATCCGGAGGATGGCGGAGGAGGAGGACGGCGAATATAATCCACGATGGCTTGAAACTGTTCGGTTTGAGCATCCATGGCGGTTTTGAGATAGTCAAGGGATGTGTTAATGGACTGGAATTCCTGGAGATATGTGGTATGATTAAGCTTCAATTCGGCCACATCCTTAGTAAGAACATCCACTGTTTCCCTTAGGTCACCGACATCACCACTCAAAGTCTCCATAGTCAAATGGATCCCATGAACATCCGTGGAGGCGGCTGAGGCGCTGGAAGTCCCGCCCTGTGCAGGTTCAGCCTCGGCTTCTTCTTCGTCCGCATTAGAATCAGCCGCAGAATCTTTGTCTTTCACCGATTTCAGATGCCGAACCAAATGACCTTGAGCATTTCTCTCATAGCCCATATTCTTGCAAACTGAATGAACGGTGTAGATATCACCTTCTCTCAAGGTTTGACAAGGTTCCTTGCTCAAATCAATGGCAGCCTTACGGAAAACAGCAGTTAAGGCGGCTGCATATGGAAGAGTGTGATTCTGATTATGAAGACATGCAGTGATATGACCAAAGAAAAGTGTAGGAAATTGATCTGCTGCCCTTGCAGTAGATTAGCAATAATAAAAGTCTGAATGTCTGTGACTTTTCCCTTCCTCCTGCCTTTGGAAGCAAATAGTGGTCACCATATGATGGAGAATGCGCTGCAATGGGGGAAATGATTGGCGTTTAAGCCACTGACTGTTCTATCTTGCATTTCATCCCCGGTCAGGAGTTCATATGCCACATCTTCATCAATCATTGCCTCCCCATGAAGTTCGCCAGAATAGGCATCTTAAAAGCATTAGTTAGTTGTTCTTTGGAGATCCCAAGAATGTGCCCATTCACCACGGTCATGTATTTGTTGTTCTTGAAAAACATATTGCCATAGTATTGAAGAACAAGAGAATAATATATCCTCCGATGACCAGTCATAAACAAAACCAAGTTCTGTTGAGTCTTTACCAAATGGAGCAATTCAGGGAGACTTTGGTGTAGATCATTGAAATCAATGGTGCGGGGTCGGAGAACCTTCCGATCCATCATTTTGAACTGCGCGGGAGTGGGTTTCTCCAGAATAGCGGCATGCTCTTTGCGCTTAGCTCGAGTTTCCCTCTTGCGGCTGGACTCCTCAACGGGTTCCTTGCCTAGTAGCCGGGGTTTGGGCGCCATGGGAGACCAATCTCGTAGGAAGATAAAAGAGGAGATGAGGAGATGATTGGGGGCGACAATGAGGCCCTTACCGCGGATGGGAGGACTCTCCACAGATCATCCACACTCCAGGGGACAAATGGCCGAAGAGGAGGCGGACAGATGCTCGTCCAAGGGGAGGCGCGGGTGCCGCAGCGATTTCCGCTCTTTCTAGGGCTTGAAAGGGTGAAGGAATAACAAGAAGAGGATTTGGGGATGAAAGAGAGCAGCACTGGTTGCGTAGGGGCCTTAGGGCATGAGGAGTGGGTTCAAGGGATTGGAGAAGGGTTTAAAACCCTTGCGAACTGGTTCGCGAAAAGTCGCGGCCGGCAGGTGTCGACACTGGGTGTCGACACCTTGCTTCGCCCAGTTCTGCCCGAAAAAAAAAAGAACACACAGGGGTAGGTGTCGACTTTAGGTGTCGACACCTTCCTGTTATCCAATGAAAAAGGAAGTTTTAGCAGAGATGTGGAATTCCAATGAGCAAAGCTTGAGCTCCAAATGACTATAGGAATAATTTGATCAATGCAAAAGGGATATTTTGTGGGAATGTCAATTTGGGGTAGTTCTGAGCCAAAGTAAATCACATAGGGCCTAAGTCCATTGCCAATTTCCCGAACATGATTCATCCCGAACTTCTAGTGGTAATGCATTATTATCCAAGGAATATATAGTCATAGAAAATCAAGGGAGGTTTAAAATGTTTGGGTTTTTCAATAAGGTATATATATTCACACAACAAGCATTTGGATTACTCATACAAGCATGAAAAATGCAACACACATTACAATCATGATGCATATGCATGATCCAAGAAGATTACATAAACTAAAAATCTAGTGGTGAAATGCAGATGCAAATGCATAAAACGAACTAAACGATAACAAGACACTCACTGACTGTCTAGATGACAAATGTCTAACTCTCTTCTAAAAGAAGTGAACTTGTCTTCATTGAGAGGTTTAGTGAAGATATTGGCAATTTGATTATGTGTATCAACAAATTTTATTTCAACATCCCCCTTGCTAATATGATCACGCAGAAAGTGATGCATAACCTCAATATGCTTTGTGCGAGAATGATGCACTGGATTCTTAGACAGATTAATTGCAGATGTCTTATCACAAAGAATGGCTGTGTTACCTAGTGTAATGCCAAATTCAATCAATTGTTGTTGTATCCAGAGCACTTGGGCAACACAGCTACCTGCGGCCACATATTCGGCCTCGGAAGTTGATAATGCCACAGAATTTTGTTTCTTGGAGGCCCATGAAACCAAGCAACCTCCAAGGAACTGACAATACCCACTTGTACTCTTTCGGTCTATTTTGCAACCCGCGTAATTAGCATCAGAATAACCGATTAAATCAAGAACTGAAGTACGTGGAAACCATAAACCCAATTCACAAGTACCAACAATGTATCTAAAAATACGCTTCACGGCCGACATGTGAGACTCTTTAGGATTCGATTGAAACCTAGCACACAAACATACTGTAAATTGAATATCGGGCCTACTGGTAGTCAAATATAACAAGGATCCTATCATGCTCCTGAAAAGGGTCTGGTTGACGGATTTACCTTGGTCATCTTGATCAAGTTTCAATGATGTGGACATGGGAGTTGGTTGTGGTTTGGTTGTTGTCAAATTGAATTTCTTTAGCAAGTCCATAGCATATTTCTTCTGGTTTATGAGCAAACCATCAGCAGTCTGAGTCACCTGCAATCCCAAGAAAAACGTTAGCTCTCCCATAAGACTCATTTCAAACTCACTTTGCATCAACTCAGCAAAGTCTTTACTTAGAGCGTCCTTAGTGGAGCCAAAAATGATATCATCTACATACACTTGAACGATTAGAATTTCCTTACCATTCAATTGTGTAAAAAGAATTTGGTCAACATTACCTCGTTTGAATCTATTTTGAATAAGGAAATCACTCAACCATTCATACCATGCTCGAGGTGCTTGTTTCAGACCATAGAGGGCTTTATCCAGCTTGTACACATGGTCTGGATGCTCCGTATCTTCAAACCCCGGTGGTTGCTCCACATATACGTCCTCTTGGATATAGCCATTAAGTAATGCACTCTTAACATCCATTTGAAACAATTTTATGTTATTGCAGCATGCATATGCTAATAAAATCCTCACTGCCTCGAGTCTTACTACAGGAGCAAAAGACTCATCAAAGTCAATCCCAAGCACTTGGCTATAGCCTTTGGCTACAAGCCTGGCCTTATTCCTAGTCACCACTCCTTGATCGTTTGTTTTGTTTCGAAAGACCCACTTTGTTCCGATCACTGAGTGATTTCTAGGACATGGCACAAGGAACCACACTTTGTTCCTTTGGAACTGGTGTAGTTCTTCTTGCATAGCCATGATCCATGACTCATCTTGCAAGGCCTCTTCTATGGAGTGAGGTTCAAACTGGGAGAGTAAGGCTATGTAATCCATATTTTCAACTTCCCTGAAGGAGGCTCGTGTTCTTATTCCCTCATCTACATTGCCCATCACATTCTCAGGCGGATGGTCCTTTGCAAATGTCCATTGCCTGGGTAGCTGCTGTTCAACTTGATCTTCCTGATTTGCATCATCTTCTTGTGGTTCTTCTACTTCTTGTTTCTCGATTTTTCTTTCCATCTTCCCAGTTTCACCAACATCCAATTCTTCGTCCTGCAAAATAGATTTTTCATTAGTGCTTTTGGAAGATGATTCATCAACAATGACATGGGGCTTTCCTCAACTACAAGAGTTCTCAAGTTATATACTCGATAAGCTCTTGAGCTAAGAGAGTATCCAAGAAATATACCTTTGTCACTTTTGGGGTCAAATTTAGCCAGGTCCACCTTACCATTGTTGTGAATGTAACACACTGAATCGAACAGTCTAAAATAGGAGATGTTTGGCTTCTTACCTCGGTACAGCTCATAGGGGGTTTTCTTCAATAGTGGTCTTACCATGGCACGATTGACAATGTAGCAAGCAGTGTTCACTGCTTCAGCCCAGAAGTACCTCGGCAAGTTGTTCTCGTTTAGCATGGTTCTTGCCATCTCAATTAGCGTCATGTTCTTCCTTTCAACAACACCATTCTGTTCGGGGGTTCTTGGTGCGGAGAAGTCATGCGTATAGCCTTGGGTCCTGTAAAAGTTGCTGAACTCATAGTTATCAAATTCCCTACCGTGATCGCTCCGCACGGCTTTGATGCAACACCCCTTTTCGTTTTGAACTACCCTGCAAAATGCTTCAAACTCTGTCAGGGCATCATTTTTATGTGAAAGGAAGTAAACCTAACAAAATCTTGAATAATCATGCACAATGACAAAGCCATACAATTTACCATCCAAGCTATGTGTTCTGCTTGGTCCAAAAAGGTCAATGTGGATTAACTCAAGGGGCCTTGATGTAGTTACATCATTCTTGCACTTGAATGATGTCCTTGTTTGTTTACCCATGCTGCACGCCCCACATACTCCTTCATCAATTGCCTTCAACTTAGGCAATCCAACCACAAGATCATTTCTGGACAATTTCAACAAGACATTAAAACTGGCATGCCCAAGTCGACGATGCCAAAGCCAAGTGTCATCAGAACTCCTTGCAATAAGACAGATTTTTATGCGAGGGTTCATCCAAATCAATCATATATACATTGTTATGCCTAAAACCAATGAACTTTATCTCATGAGTATTTTTATTCACAATAGTGTAGTGGTTAGAATCAAAAATCACGTTGCATCCTTTGTCACACAATTGACTTATACTTAGAAGAGTGTGGTGCAACTCTTTCACTAACAAGACATTTTCAATTGCATGATTTTGATTCTTTCCGATCTTACCTTCTCTGACAATTTTACCTTTATCCTTACCACCAAATGCCACTGTCCCACCATCCTTTTCATGTAGGTCCGCAAACAAATCCTTGTTTCCCGTCATGTGCCGAGAGCATCCGCTGTCCAAGTACCATCTATTCCTTTGGGCTCTCAAGCAGACCTACAAGCACAACACAAATACTTATGCGGATTTTGGTACCCAAGCAAGCTTGGGTCCATGATGGTTAGAGATATGAGATGTGTATGATCTCTTTCTTATTCTAGCAAAGCTTTCATCATCAAATTTCAGAATTCTGCAATCATACATGTCATGGCCTAACCTTCCACAATAAAAGTATGTAATGGCTCTATCCATGTTTCTTCTCCTTTCTACATTCAAGGATGAATTATGCACATGTGTTTTTGACGAGGATGGAGATGAACTTCTGGGAGGTGTAGACACGCCAAAATTGACGTTATTATGAGTACATCTCATATTACCTTGTAATGCCCCAATTTGACCCTCAAATTAGTTCTATTTGAGTGGTTTTTCTCACTTTTCTTGGGTTTCTTCCTTTTTTCCCCCTTTCCTTATTTTTTTCTATTTTCTCCTATTTTTCTGGATTTTTCTAGATTTTTTCTGGATTTTTCTGGATTTTTTGGGCATTTTTCCCTATTTTTCTGAAATAACGACTTGACATGGGGCGTTTCTAAAAAAATTAACGACATATTTTCAGGGCGTCATTTCTATCAAATTCCTATTTTTCTGGATTTTTATGAGAATTTTTTGGAATTTTTCGGGAATTAACGACTTAACATAAGGCGTTATTTTGAATAAAAAAATTAAAAAAAATGAATTCACGCCTCAAGTGAGGGCGTGTCTTTCAAATGTAATATTTTATTATTATATTTCAACCCCTTCCAGAGGTGATTTGGTGGCCTTCCAGGTGTCAGAAAAATTCGCAAAAATAGTCGTTGGAATCAGGGCGACGAGATGCACCTCCACCTAAAAAATGAGAAAATAATATTGAGAAATGAAAAATGGCCCTATTTTGAATATTGTGAATTAACGTCCTTTGCTAGGGCGTGTTTTAATTAACGCCTTTGAAGCAGACGTGTTTCACAATTTTCCAAATAAATTCTAAAATTTGATTTTTGAATTAACGCCCTTATATAAGGCGTGTTTTTAAAAGACGCCCTTTGGTAGGTCGTCAATTCTTCAATTGACGCCCTGGTCCAAGTCGTGTTTCAATTTTGTGTTCCGAACGGATGCAGCCTTTCCCAGAAAGACTCCTACTTCGTTTGGGCTCTTGCCCAACCTAGTCCTCCCCCTTTTGGACTCTTTCCCTCTTATCCCTTTGTTACCTTATTAACAGAGCTTCCGAACTCTGTTAACGGGTTGGATTCCGAAGGCTTCTGACCCTTGGTTTTTCTTTTGTTCTTTCTTCTTCTCTTCTGTTTTTTTTTCTTCTTCTATTCTTCTTCTTCTGCCGTCTTCTTCTTCTCCCGTCTTCTTCTTCTTCCCATGCTATTCTTCTTTCCCCTTCTTCTTCTGTTTTTTTTTATTTTCTCTTCTGTTCTCTTCTTTTTCTTCTGTTTGTTCTTCTTTTTACAGGAACCGAAGGGGCTTTTTTTTGGCTAAGGAGGAGGAGTTTCAACATCAAGTCTTCATCCCTTTTGAAGCTTTCTCCCCATTGAGCATTCAAGCCAAGGAGCACCGATCACAAACAAGATTTTTTATCTCATCTCCTTTTCACTATCTTGTATTTTTATTTAATTCATGCATGCATCATATTCTATTATTCTATTGATTTATTATTCCCAACCACGTTGAGGCTCCCCTTTAGTGCAACTCTTGCACTCTTTCCCCTATTCTATTTTTGCATTCATCATACATCTCCCATCCCTTTTGCATAAGGGTTTAAGGGCAATCCCCTTAAGGTGTGTTCTTTTACATGCTTTCATGCTCATATATTTTTATTGAATTTGATGCTACACCCACCTTGTTTCTAATTCAATTCTTTTGGTGGTATTTGTTTGTTTTGCAAGGGTAATAAAAGCAAGAACTCTCTTCATCGGCCGGCCGATTTGAAGAGAAAGGAAGCACTCACATCCCCGCACTCCAAGGTATTTTTCGCGATCTCTCCCATGCTTTCATTGTTATATTTTTGAGGCCTCGCGTCTCTGGCGATCACATCCCCTTGTGCACCTCGTGCATATATTTTCCTCCATATTGATGCTTATTGCATGTCTTTTCTTTGATATTTTTCTTAAGTGGATTATTTTTTTAAATAGATCTACAAATTCAAAATCACGGTGGGACCCTTTGTGTTCTTCTTTCATTACCCTTTCCCCTTAGGCACCCGCGCGTGCCGTCTCCCCTATTGCACCCTCGGTGCGTCTCCTTTTGTGCCCCTCGGGCACCCTCCACTTGCATTGTACTCTCCCACTTGTGATTTGTTAGTTTGATAGGTTTTTGTTTAGAAAGTCCTTTTTTTTTTTAAATAAAATTGATGAGCATGCTTATTCTATTGATTACCATGATTGTGTGATTGGGTGTTGATACTGCCGGCCGCGAAGTTTTTCTGGGGAAAGTGAATTCACGCCTCTGGAAGAGGCGTTTTTCTTGATTTAACGCCCTAAGCAAGGGCGTCTGCTTCCTATTTCACGCCCTCTGATAGGGCGTTTTCCAGCACATTTCTGGGTGTTCTTGCTTTATATTGATGCATGTGAATTCACGCCCTCCCACAGGGCGTTTCTTTATTTAGTAGCGCCTCTCATCAGAGCGCGTTTTCATGATTTGACGCCCCCACCCCTGGGCGTCTCTTTATTTGGTTGAGCATCGTTGATAATTAACGCCCTGCCCCAGGGCGTCTCTTTTATTGGTAGCGCCTCTCATCAAGGCGTGTTTTACCTTGCCTGTGGGCCTCCCACAGTGATTCACGCCCTGTCAAAGGGCGTCTTTTGATTGGTAGCGCCCTGCCCCAGGGCGTCTTATTCCTGTGTTTTCACCGAACCCCTTTGTTTATCACTGTATCATATTTTTGCTTATATCTTGCATTCATTCATTCATTCATTTTGCATTGGTTTGGGAGACTTCCTCTCTCCACATATTAGGAGCCACACACCCCCTTGGTGAAGGAACGACCCTCCATTGAGCATTCCGTCTCTTTGGATTGGAAATTCCTAAACCAAGCCTCCATAAGTCCCCGCACCCGTGGATTCCCTCACGGACGCCGGGCAGGTTGTACCCTTTTTGGAGTCCCGAGTTTAGTTGGCCTACACGTGGTGAGAGAGTGTTCCTAGTTGGCATTGGAGTTAAATCATATTGAAACTAGGTTCCCCTTGTGTGAATCATATCAATTTGCATAAAATTCATTAATTCACCAAGGTTTAAACAATCAAAATCACGGTAACCATTCCAACTTGTGTGCTTCTTTGCATATTATTGTGAAATTTTGATTATATAATGGCTTACCATGATAGAAACATGTTCAATTCAATTCATGAGGATGCACAACCTAGCACTTCATATCCTCAATTTCAACATGTTAATCAGCATTCTCACCATTCTTTCAAGGGACCACGTCCTTATTCTCATGGTCATACCCAACCCATGGGCAATGTCCATTCTCATGGTCCACCTACTCAATTTCAGGCCATTATTCCCTCGGGACCGTCTCCTCCCAATGACGAGAAGGTCTCTCGAATCATCCATGCATTAGATCATCTTACCCCTCAACAGATCCAAGCCCTTATGGCTGCCGTTGAGGGTACATCTCATGCATCTCCCCCTCTTTCCAATTCTATACGGGTGGCCCATCACCTACCTCCTTCCAATTCTATTCGGGTGACCCATCACCCATCTCCCTCCAATTCTACACGGGTGGCCCATCACCCACCTCTTTCCAATTCTATTCGGGTGGCCCATCACCCCCCTCCTCCTTCCAATCCTGATCGGGTAGCCCATTACCCATCTCCTCCTGTTCATTCTACTCGGGTAGCCCATTACCCATCCCCTTCTATTCACACACCTCCTCGGGTGGTCCGACACCCGCCTCCTTCTATTCCTCCTCCATCACGGCCCCGAGGCCCTTTTACTCCTTGCAATCCGGCCCGTCCGGGTTCTTTTACGGGTCATCCCGTCCACTCCCCTCCACGGCCTTTTTATGCGGCCCCTCCTCCTTCAAGGCCCTGCCAACCTCCTGTTGTTCATGTTACACCCCTCCAGCAAACTCTGCTCGATAAGATTACTTTGATGGAGGAACAAATAAAGAGGGTCACGGCTCCTCCTACTCCAGTCAATCCTCTCCATGCCGCTTTAGACGAAATTACAAAGATGGAGAATGAATGGAAAGACAGGATGGATGATTATGACTTCGGCATTCCAAGCGAGGAAGAGCCGGCAATTGAAAAATCTGAGGCAGCGTACGATGATGATGAAGCTCCGCAGGCACCCCTTTCGAGTTTCCTTAATTTCCCGCTCCCTCCACTTTCATTCGATGAACCTCCTGCTCAGGATGAAACCATCCCCGATCCAATCCCTATTTATGAGACTAATTGGTGTTACGATGATGGGTCGATACTTCAATCACCCACGCCGACACATCTTGAGTCTCCTCCCACTCCCAACGCCGCTCGCCCCGTTCGGCATTTTCTCCGCAGCAAACCCCCACCAATTACACCTCCCACAATTATACATCCACCGATTACACCTTCACCAATCAAACCCCCATCAATTACACCTCCACCAGCTATGCCATTAACCTCCATATCACCGGCCTCCACTTCCCCAATTAGCCTACCATTACCACCAATCCAACCCTCCATTATACCTTTGACACTTCAACCCTCCACTTTACCTATTCCACCACTTAACCTTTCGCCTTTACCCATGGCTAATCCTGAGCAGGATCCACCAATTTTTGCACTCGAGCCCATCCCGACTGCTCCCGAGCAAAGGGAGAAGCTCGACGTGTCTGAACCTCCACTTCCACTTATCCTTTCTCCAACACCTTCTATTATACCTCCACCATTCATGAAGCCTTCCGCCTCTGCCTCACCTCCCTTTACTATTCGAAAGGGGAGCACCGCTATAAGTACTTGCGCCAAGGATGATCAAGAGCCGGGCAAGAAGGATTTGGCCGTGGCTATGCCGTTCAAGATACAAGAATTCATTTACCGGATGCCAATCCGGGTTATTGTGCCGAGCACGATTGAAGAGGCTAAGCCGCTGCCCTTGCTCAGAGGAGAATGCCGGGCATTGATGCCATCTAAGGGCCGGGCAGGGCACCCCTTGTCCAAACTTTCCAATCCAGAATTCATTATTCCTTACAAGGGGCGAATGCCCATTTTGCTCAACATTCCATATACACCACATTCAATGGGCAACATGATGCTTCCCGTTCCAACTCTACGACTCCCTCACTTTATTGATCTTCGCTTTCCAAAGGGGTTGTCATTTATTGAAGCTTCCTTTATTGGGCCAATCGGCCGTACATGTTCACTGCCATGGAGGGGCAGTTACCTTAATGCTAAGGGGCCATCCCTTATTTGCTCCACTTTCTATTCATCCATCTCTATCACTTTTTCTTCATGGGCCATTCCCAGGGTTAGGAGGAGGATCACATCCTCTCGCCCTTCACATTCTTCATATTCTTTGCATTTCATGCATTCATCGCATCCATCCCATTACATGCATTTGCACCTCCTGCTTCCCGGGTTTCCAAACCCGTATCTTCCTCACCTTCCGGCACCGCCGGATATTCCGCATTTCCCATCTTATTCATATTCATCCTTTTATCCACTCCCCTCGGGCATCGCGCCCCTTTCCATTTGCTTCCTCCGGAACCTCCGGACTTTTCCCTCGGGCACGACGCCCCTTTCCACCTTCTCCTTCCTAATTTCATTCCTCCGGAACCTCCGGATTTTCCCTTTGGGCACGACGCCTCTCTCCACCTTCTTTATTTGCTTCCTCCGGAACCTCCGGACCTTCCCCTCGGGCATCACGCCCCTTTCCACCTCATTTCTCCGAAACCTCTGGACCTTCTTGGGCATCGCGTCCCTCCTTTCCATCTCCCTGATTTCATTCCTCCGGAACCTCCGGATTCTTCGTCTTATTCTCTCTATCATTTTCCAGGGCATCACGCCCCTTTCCATCCTCTTCCTCCGGAACCTCCGGACCCTCCATCTTTCTTTCAATTCATCTTTCTGCTCCTCCGGGATATCACATCCTTCATTTTCTTCCTCCTTTTTCATCATCTTTTTCTTTATTTCTTCCCAGGACATCGCGTCCCTTCTTTCGTTATCCCTCCGGAGCCTCCGGATGATTCCTCCTATCATGATTCTCCTCCTCTGCCTCCGGACCCTCCGGATCCACCTCTTTCCATCTACCAATTTCTTCTTCTGATTCATCCTGATTCTGGGTCCGACCCAACTTCTTCCACATCCACTGCTTTGGGCATTTGCCCCTTCTCCCATTGTTTTCGAGGCTTTAGTCCTCACTCCACCTTCTAATTCTCCGCTTCTTCTGTAGACTGTTCCATGTGATCAGGGTCTCCGCACCTTAGTGAGGGAGTTCTAGCCCTCGCCTCTTTTCCTTTTCTCCTTATTCGTCTGAGTCTGGTTTGAGCACCACTCATTCTTGTTAAGCCACTCCCAAAATCCTTTGCTTCCAATCCTTTTGACTGCCAAAGAGGACAAATCCCATGATGATCAACCTCTCGCGGCAGCTGCTTCAACGAAGGTTGCAAGGTAATATTTTGGCGTAAGTACGCATTTTCACGATATCATTTCATCATTGCATAAGGCGTGTTTTTAAGATAAGGTGTTTCTTAACAAGATTAAGAATGGTGTTTTAAACCTTTATCTTAGGCTTTTGTTTAATGAAATCATTCTCAAAAGAGTCTTTAGACTTGCTTTCGCAGCACTTTTGGTTATAAGAACCCCGCGCTGGGAATTCAACATTCTCTCCCCGCTTGTTAAGAGCAACCCTTAGCTGGGCATTCCACACACTTCACGGCGTCCTTAGCCGGCTCCTTTGGTAAAACACCGTTGCTACCTTGGCCATGTCATGAGTATATCTGAAAGTCTTTTTCTCTCCTTCACTCGGCCGCATGCAGGGGCAAGAGGTTGACGGATAAGATGACCAACCTTGGTAAATCCCAATACGAGAGGAGTCTCAAATAGGGGCAGTCTTGACCCAGAAGAAAAATCAATATGAATTTCATTATACATATCTCGCCAAAAAGGGCCATTATGAAAATCAAATCAGAATTTTGATAATTGTAATTATGAACTATGACATGACAAGAGTGGCAAAGTCCCCGCAGGGAAAACCCTGGTCGTATGCATGTCAAGGGTCTAAAAATCAAAGGCATAAAGCCCCGGCGCAACAGACTACCTCTTTGAGGGTTAACACCTTGGAAGGAATTCAAGTCTTGATATCTCCCATCCTGCATAAAGCTTATCTCTAATTATTCTTCTCTTCTCCCTCCAAGACTGAATGTTTCTCGGGTATGGCCTTGGTAGGGGCACCGTTGATCAAAGACGGTCGGTTATAGGGCGCCACTTTACAATGCACGCCCAGCTTTGGACATTTTTAAGCAAAAAGGGAAGGAACGAGGACCCCTAGCCAGTGGTTTTAAAAACTCTTTGATGCTGCTTTAGCAATGTCTAACCAAAAAAAATTGAATATTTCTTGTCCAAAATCCATAAAAATTTGAATACCTTTCTCAAAACTTCATAAAAATTTGAATATTTTCCAAAACCCACAAAAATTTGCATATTGATCAAAACTCATAAAAATTTGCATATTTCAAAACTCCAAAAATTTTGCATTGTATTTTCTGATGGTGCCTTTTGCAGGAACAACAAATTTTGCAAGGACCAGGAGCACGGGATGAGTCCCCTTTCACTCATTGTTATCAATCCATTGATTCTTCCCGACATTTTTCATGACTTGCCGCTGGGCATTTGATTATCAATTCCTCATATCTCCCTGGGCATTTTGATTGTTACATCTCCCGGTTATCATCTTGATTATTCATCTCATTATCATTCAATCAACTCCTGCTAATCATTTTCTCGATTTTCAATCATTCAGCTCCAATTTTGATTAGCCAGATTGTCTCCTCATGACAACATAACAAATAATGATGCTTTGCAATGCCTTGCTATTCATGTTATCCATGCTTTGCCCTACTATGTGTTATTCATGGCTATGAAATACTATGCTATGCTTAAAGGCCTTATTCATTGCTTGTTATATCTTTTATATCTTGGCTAATGAAATTTTGAGCGCAGGATAAGAAGCTCATGGTCCCGCCGACTGGGCATCATCATTATCCAAGCCCCACGGTGCTGACACCTCATTTCTCAGTTCCCCCATGTGCCCATTGCTATCACAATCTCCCTGTATGCATTTTACTATATACGCTATTAGATTATATCAAGGACCTTGTGGCTTTGGTAAATCTGGGATTTGAGTTCCCCTTCATCAAAAACAATGATGATTCCAAAGGAGTCTTAGTCATACGGATAGGCCGTTGAGCCGTCCAAGACTGGGGACGATGGTTCCCTTTTGCGAGTTGGTGCGCGGATAAACATGCTTCGGCTTAGTATCAGCTCGCGAAATCGGTTTCTTGACCCAGTCTGGGCAGTTTAACAATATTATCCTTGGTTATCTTATATTTTCATTTGATTTATTCTCCCTTTAAACCCAGCATGCATTCATGTAGGACTTTGAATCAACTGTTGAAAAATCATTCTGATAAGCTGTTTGGGAGCCAAATTGATCTTGATCTTTGATATGAGATATTCCATGCCGAATTGTGTCTTCAGTTCGTTTTGTCGCTGTTTTGGGTCATTTTCTCGAAAGCTCCTTGTTTGGATTTCTATCATCTTATTTTAATCCTTTTCCCTTTGATCCACCTTGGCTGCAGCACGTCCACTGGCTGGTAACCGCTCCCCAATGGTGAAACTTGCAGGTTTGTGACCTGAGGTACTTCCACCGCGCTGGAAGTTGATCATTTTATTTTATCTCCTTCGTGCACCGCGTGCACACCTCCCCCTTTATCCAAACATTGTTGATTTCGTTGGATTTCCCGAGATTGCTTCATCTCGAGCTTTTGATTTCATTCTCATCAAGTGATGTCGATTGCGTGTCTCATCACACCTTGGCATCTACTTTTCAGTTTGCTCTGCTCCCTTGCAAAGCAGACGTCAAGGCGGGGCAGCTGTAGACACGCCAAAATTGACGTTATTATGAGTACATCTCATATTACCTTGTAATGCCCCAATTTGACCCTCAAATTAGTTCTATTTGAGTGGTTTTTCTCACTTTTCTTGGGTTTCTTCCTTTTTTCCCCCTTTCCTTATTTTTTTCTATTTTCTCCTATTTTTCTGGATTTTTCTAGATTTTTTCTGGATTTTTCTGGATTTTTTGGGCATTTTTCCATATTTTTCTGAAATAACGACTTGACATGGGGCGTTTCTAAAAAAATTAACGACATATTTTCAGGGCGTCATTTCTATCAAATTCCTATTTTTCTGGATTTTTCTGAGAATTTTTCGGAATTTTTCGGGAATTAACGACTTAACATAAGGCGTTATTTTGAATAAAAAAATTAAAAAAAATGAATTCACGCCTCAAGTGAGGGCGTGTCTTTCAAATGTAATATTTTATTATTATTTTTCAACCCCTTCCAGAGGTGATTTGGTGGCCTTCCAGGTGTCAGAAAAATTCGCAAAAATAGTCGTTGGAATCAGGGCGACGAGATGCACCTCCACCTAAAAAATGAGAAAATAATATTGAGAAATGAAAAATGGCCCTATTTTGAATATTGTGAATTAACGTCCTTTGCTAGGGCGTGTTTTAATTAACGCCTTTGAAGCAGACGTGTTTCATAATTTTCCAAATAAATTCTAAAATTTGATTTTTGAATTAACGCCCTTATATAAGGCGTGTTTTTAAAAGACGCCCTTTGGTAGGTCGTCAATTCTTCAATTGACGCCCTGGTCCAAGTCGTGTTTCAATTTTGTGTTCCGAACGGATGCAGCCTTTCCCAGAAAGACTCCTACTTCGTTTGGGCTCTTGCCCAACCTAGTCCTCCCCCTTTTGGACTCTTTCCCTCTTATCCCTTTGTTACCTTATTAACAGAGCTTCCGAGCTCTGTTAACGGGTTGGATTCCGAAGGCTTCTGACCCTTGGTTTTTCTTTTGTTCTTTCTTCTTCTCTTCTGTTTTTTTTTCTTCTTCTATTCTTCTTCTTCTGCCGTCTTCTTCTTCTCCCGTCTTCTTCTTCTTCCCATGCTATTCTTCTTTCCCCTTCTTCTTCTGTTTTTTTTTTATTTTCTCTTCTGTTCTCTTCTTTTTCTTCTGTTTGTTCTTCTTTTTCTTCTGTTTGTTCTTCTTTTTACAGGAACCGAAGGGGCTTTTTTTTGGCTAAGGAGGAGGAGTTTCAACATCAAGTCTTCATCCCTTTTGAAGCTTTCTCCCCATTGAGCATTCAAGCCAAGGAGCACCGATCACAAACAAGATTTTTTATCTCATCTCCTTTTCACTATCTTGTATTTTTATTTAATTCATGCATGCATCATATTCTATTGTTCTATTGATTTATTATTCCCAACCACGTTGAGGCTCCCCTTTAGTGCAACTCTTGCACTCTTTCCCCTATTCTATTTTTGCATTCATCATACATCTCCCATCCCTTTTGCATAGGGGTTTAAGGGCAATCCCCTTAAGGTGTGTTCTTTTACATGCTTTCATGCTCATATATTTTTATTGAATTTGATGCTACACCCACCTTGTTTCTAATTCAATTCTTTTGGTGGTATTTGTTTGTTTTGCAAGGGTAATAAAAGCAAGAACTCTCTTCATCGGCCGGCCGATTTGAAGAGAAAGGAAGCACTCACATCCCCGCACTCCAAGGTATTTTTCGCGATCTCTCCCATGCTTTCATTGTTATATTTTTGAGGCCTCGCGTCTCTGGCGATCACATCCCCTTGTGCACCTCGTGCATATATTTTCCTCCATATTGATGCTTATTGCATGTCTTTTCTTTGATATTTTTCTTAAGTGGATTATTTTTTTAAATAGATCTACAGGAGGCATGTGAGTTGAATGCGTTTCAGATTGTTAAGTTTTTCCTTTTTCAAAAATGACAATAACATCCTTCAACTCATGGTTTTCATGCATTAGAGAATGGACTTGATTTTCGGCATGTTCTTTTGCTTGATTGCATGCCATGCTTTCAAGTTTTTCTTGTTCCAGATTATTTTTCAAATCATCATTCATTTTACTTAAAGTGAATTGCTCCTCTCTCATGCATGAAATCTATTCTTCAAGTAATTCATTTTTTGACACAAGAATTTCTTTCTCATTTATCAATTTCTCAGTTTCAGAATTCAACACATGGCAATTTTCACATGAGTTTTCAGCATGCACAATATATTCAATTTTTTTTCAAATGTTTGTTTTCAGATCTGAATTTTTTACATTTTTCATATAACGACTCATAAGTAATTTGCCATTGTTCACAAGTAAGGGTTTCAGTTTCAGAGTCTACCTCATTTCCATCGTCGTAATTGGCCATGAAGCATAGGTTCTGAACCAGCTCATCTAGTCCATCTTCATTCCTGGACTCTTCCTCATCTTCATCACTCCAAGTGGCCACCATGGCCTTGGGCTTCTTGAATTTTCCTTTCTTCAGCTTCTTCATCAGATCGGGGCACTCACCCCGCATGTGACCGGGTTTTTTACATTCGTAGCAGGCCACTTCTTCTTTCTTGCTACTTTCACCTTTGTTAAGACCTTGCTTCCTTGGTCCTTTTCTGAATTGGCCACCGAACTTTCTTGTTCCTTTGACGAATCTTCTTGCTCTTCTTGTGATCATGGCAACCAGCTCTTCATCTTCAGTGTTGCCGGCTGAATCATTGTCACTGCCCTCTGAATCTTGTGGATTCACTTTTAGGGCCAAAGGTGTGACTACCTTCTTCTTTTTGTGGTCCTCCTCGCTCCTCTTGATGTTGATTTCGTAAGTCATTAAGGAGCCAATTAGCTCGTCTAATTTCAAAGTGCTGAGATCTTTTGAGTCCTCGATTATAGTGGCCTTTGTGTGCCATTGTGATGACAAGGATCTTAGTACCTTTCTGACGAGTTCCTTGTCGGAATACTCTTTACCAAGACCATTTAATCCATTCGTGATTTCCGTCAATCTAGCAAACATATCAGAAATGGACTCCTCTGGTTTCATCATAAATAACTCATAATCTCGGACTAACAGATTCGCCTTGGTTTCCTTTACTTCCGATGTTCCTTCATAGATCAACCGCAGTTTGTTCCACATCTCCTGCGCAGAAGAACACATGAAAATACGTGAGTATTCATTAGGATGAATATCACATGGCTTTAAAGTTTGCTGAACACTTCTTTATATCCTCATCATCCCACTCATCCTCATTTTGAGACAGAGTATACGGACCCTTGCTAATGACGTGCCACACGTCATAGTCTTGGGCACGTAGAAAAACATACATTCTATTTTTCCAATAAGGGTAGTTTGATCCATCAAAGAACGGGGGTCTTTGGATCGAATGCCCTACGGACATCATCCCCTTGTTTGCCATAATAAGGGATCTGCTTTACGACCGTGTGGTCGAGTGAAACAGAGACCAAAGCTCTGATACCAATTGTTGAGTCCTGAAAGGCGGCAATCAAGAGGGGAGGGGTGAATTGATTGGCCAATTAAAATTCTTTGGGAGTGGAACAAGATAATTAATCATACAAGCACTAGATCTCACTCGAGCATGAACACATTTGTGAATACGTGTGGATATTGGTAGGTGTTTGACAATGAAATTGGTGAACGCTCAACTCACCGTGAAGCTCACTCGATTATGGAAGCAGAAGAACAAATCACAAGTGACACACTAAATTTTTAGGTGATTCGGGTATACTGCCGTGTCCCCTACGTCCACCCCTCACTCGTGAGGATCAAGACTTCACTATGAAGTGAGCCACACACAAACGCTGTGTAGAACAGTAAACACACACACGCGGCACCCAATTTGGGCTACCACACACACACACACATACACACACACACATACACGTTCGTGTTTCCGAACACGAACAACACACACACAGATCTGAATCAAGTTTTACATCAAATACTCAAGTAGACACAAAGTAAATCTTAGAGTAGAGATTAGAATGATTTATCATGGTTGGAGCTCCCCCTTTCACTTTTTTGAATGTAATTGAATGCTTCTGCAGGAGGAAGATCGATCCTTGAGGAAGAATGAAACTTTGTCAACCAAATGAGGTTTCAGCTTTGATAACCTGCGCAGCTTGTTGTTGGGGTTGATATTGAGGCTTGATTTAAGCTTCTTCCCTTCACTTTCAGGTTCAGAACAAGGTGGAAGAAGGGCTTTGAGCTGCTGCTTCGAACCTGTACTCACCAAGGTTAGAACTTGAAAACCAACTCTAGATCTTCCTACCTCCTTAGGGTTTTCGACCCAAAGAGAGGGTTATATCCTTCTAGGACGGTCAAGGGACACAATTAGGACAAGATCCATGAAATCTGGAGGAAAACAAGGCGGATTGACGTGAGTGGTTGGACAAAAGGTTCGAGGATGCAAAAGTCCTAAATCACGGCTCCGTGTAGGTGTCGACACCTGGTGTCGACACCTTGGGCATTACAAGGAGAAAAACACCAAAAAGAGTCTCTGGACGCTCAGGTGTCGACACCTACATGTTCTGGCTTGCTGCCAGAACTACAACAGGTAGGTGTCGACACCTCCTGGACAAGCTGCTGGAAGCCTGTTCTGGAACAGGGTGTCGACACCAGGTGTCGACTTTTGCCCTGCCAGAAGGCTCAAAGACCTATATGCTAAGAATTATAGCATCAACTCCTCCATGGATGATGGCAAGATAGAATGAGATGCTAGGAGGTCTTCCAACCTTTAAAAACACCAAGTATGTGTCAGTTTGATACAACATCATAGATCTTACAAAATAACCATTACATTTCAACTTTTTAATGGAAGTATGGGGATTTAAAAAGATTGTAAACAAGGTGGGCTTATTCAAAACCGTTTCCATTTTCCATTTCAAAAGCGATGGATCAAGGAGGAATGAAAAATCCATATCAAACCACATATCAACACTTACCTCATCATTTTATCTGAATTCAGCTTCGGTCCTCAATTGCTTGCTCATTTTGAATTGTCCACTCAAAAAACCATTTGAGTACCAAGAAGAATCACCATTGCATGATAAAATAGATGTGGTGTTCATAAGAGTACAAAACTGGTTCACTCTAAACCATGATCGCACATTGCATTCATTAATCATCAAAACTCATTAATCCACACATCATAACCTCGGGGGCAAACATTGCGCATGGCGGGAGGCAACCCCCCGTGGAGACCGGAAGAGAGTCCGCATGACCTTGTGGCTGCAGTACTTCTACGATGGTCTGAAACAATATGAGGACTTCCCGCACATAGGCACTGCCGCCGCCTGCAAGAAGCGTGCTAAGCCGAAGGCTGATGTGAAGATTCCTTCCCGAGGGCGCCGAAGTGGACCCAATCCGATAGGGGTCGACCCACTGACGCATTGTGCAGTGTTTTTGACTTACTGGTTGTGCTCGTTCGCCATGCCGTATGGAGACGAGACTGTCATTCGACCGGACGCAATCTACCCGGCCTGCTAGATGGCCTGGGGTATCAAGCTATCTCTGTGCCCGGCTACCCTGTGTCTGATATATAAGACACTCGGGGATGTCAGGGCTCATCAGTTCCCGCGGCAGGCGCGGTATGTGTGCCCACTGCATTTTTTCAATGCGTGGGTCTGTTCCCTATTCCCGGAGTTCGCTCCACGCACCATTCAAGATTGGGGGTTGGTTCCACGGATGCTGGAGTTTGCGAGCGTGGAGTCGAGCTCGACGTCTATGCGGCTGTACGACATCCGGGGCAGGCTGACGACGGCGCTGTGTGATACTGTCGGCACCATCCACTTCTGGACCCTGGCCGCTCATTCAAGCCCGTTGGTAAACAATAATCGGGAATGCAGAGACGACCAGGTGGAAAAGTACGTGCACCCAATCAGTCAGGAGAACATGGTTCGCCCGTTATTGGAGCCGAAGCTCAGAGCCTGGGCACTATCTATTCGTCCAAGTGTGCTGGCTTTCCGAAAGGGGGGCAGTCTATTGCTGGAGCCGTACTACCCATTTCGCTTCGACAGGAATTTCGGGTATGATCAACATATCCCGACGTGCAGCGCTCGCTTCGATCTACCGACGCAAAGTCTCCAGGGGAGTCCCACTGCCGAGACTGTCCGAACCTGGTGGAATTTCTTTCATCGAGCGGACACTGCCATCTTTAGGGTGCCAGCCCCGGGTCGAATTCCGTGGGTGACCCCGGAGTATGTGAAGTGGTGGAACGCCCGGACAGCCTTTTATTGATTATGCCGGACCGACTGTTGGGATGGGGCAGAGAGGAAATTTCTAAGCCGGCAGCCGGTGCCGGTACTTGATATCGACCCGGAGCACCTCCTCCGGTTGAGGCACGGCAAGGAACAGGAAGTGGCTGCGTACATGGTCGCGTGCAAGGGAGCTCGAGAGGCCAAGCCGACACCGCAGGCTAAACTGCCTCCGGTGGTGAAGGATGATTTTAAGAAGACCCTGCGGGACCTTTGCCGCATTGGGGGTGACCACCTCGAGCTGACCAACTATCCATTTTCCATAGAAGAAGAAGGCACCCCCGCGAGGAGCTGACGTCCGGAGAGGGACCCAATCTGTCCATACTGGACATTTGTGAGGAGGGAGGAACGTAAACCAGAAAATTACAAGGACACCACATGGCTCTACGTCCTCCTCCGAGTGCATGGGTTGAAGATTGAAGATTCGACGACGGCCATCTTGGGCAAGCGCCTACATATTGCCTATTATTATGCCGAGGGATGGGGGATGGACCACTTCAACCTCTTCTGCCACTTGGCCGCCAAGAAGCATGCAGACCTGGCCGCCCTTGCCGACCGCTGCCTGAAAATCGAAGATGCATGCTGGCTGGTCCGGGAGGCGGCTCGCCGGGATAAGGAGCCGTCCCTTAACTATTGGCCGATAGCGCTGCGGCTGTACACTGGCCCACATGGTACTTAGTGTTTTCTTCTTTTACTTGTGTTCTTCAATGTTGACCTTCCTTGGGTACTGGATGCTGATCGGGTCTTTCATTTTCCTTCCTCTTTTCTTAAACAGACCACCCCGACAGCACCCATATGGCGACGTATCGCAATCTCCTCCGGCAAGCAGGGAAACCCGCTTATTTCGAGGCGGCGCCAGCGGCTCCGACTACGACTCCCCTGCCCCCGCCTATGAGGAGGTCTCGGGCGAAATTGCCTGTGAAGAAAGCGGTAGATGCTGCCAAGGCGGCCGTGCGGCAGGAGGCAAAGCGACGAAAAATGGAGGCCGCCAAAGTTGCGTCGACCATTCCCCCGGCACCTTTGATCTTTTCATTCGAGGAGTTCGGAGCTGCTCGAATCGAGCCGAGTCGGCCTGCAGGTTGGGTCTTTCCCGATCTTCGAGGCTCTTTGAGGTTTATTTAGACGTTAGGAGGGACGCTTCTTGTAACACATATGTTTTTTTGTTTCAGCCGCCGTTGAGAGGCCCACATCTGTATCTATCCCGGGTGTGGGTGAAACTGTGACCCACGGGGCCGTGGAATCTGTCGAGGAGACCTTCTTTGCCCCAACTCCCGCCGCCGAAGTTGAAGGAGGTATATCACTTTCTTTGCTGGTCACTTTCATTGATTTTCTCCATTCCCTGAAGCTTTACGGGCCTGACCGAACCTGGATCCCGCATCGCTTGGCACGAGTTGATGTAGCAGTCCCTCAGCCGAAGGTGATCCCCGCGACATCTCGGTTCGAGTAGACATATAAGAGAAAGGGGTGGTGGTCAGGGAAGTCGCGGTTGCCCGTCCAGCGCGATGACGTGCCGACCCCGGATGTTGAGGCGGGGGCTCCCTTGACAACGAAAGAGGTGCCCACTAGCACTAAATCTTCGTTAGGCGAAAAGGTAGATTACGGCTACTCATCTGACGAGGTGCTTTCAACTGAGGGTGTACCCGGGGAGCCCAACTTTCAAGTTCCTACATGGAAAGCCCCGGTACTACCTGTTTCCCTTAGCCTGGTGAAGTAGGCACCTGTAAGTGCGAACATGTTTATTCAGGTTTCTCTCTTGAGGCTGTCAACTGACCTCCTTAATATTGTTGTTCTTCGGCTTCCAATAGGAACATGCCTCGCCAAAAGATACAGAAATCCATGTCCCGGGCTTAGGAACTACCAGGCAAGAGAAGACCACTGTGGCTTTGGACAAGTTGGCGTCCATAGTCGAAGCCTTGCGGCAGGAAGAGGCCGCGGTAAGCTCGGGTGCTTCCATCTCGACAACCGAGGTCCCGCCCCGAGAAGAAGTGGTAGTGACTGTAAGTACACGCCTTCCTCTTTTCCTCCTCTTTTCTCGTCCTTAAGTCTTCCCTCGGGGTTGTCAACTTATTCGAGGTCATACAGGATCATACCTCCAAAGGAGTCGTGGGGATTACTATCCCAACCACCGAAACCCTGGAAGAGGGGTAGATAGCGCCAGAGGTCGAGGTGCGAGAGCCGGTAGTACCTGAAACTGAGATTCGGGAAGAAGGGGAGGTGGTGCCAGCGACCGAGACCCGCAGGGAGACGGTGCCTGAAGCTGACGTCCGGGGAGAGACGACGCCGGAGAGTAGCACAGTACCGGCGGGCGAGGTAAGCATGGGGATCCATTCGGCTTCTTTGAGAATTCAGCGACTTACTCCACCTGGCAAGCGGCTAACCTCTCTTCACATGGTCAGATAATAACAACTCCTCGCGGAGCGCGCGCACCTCGGGCTTGTAAGGTCGTCCCCAGGTGGAGCTCATCCTTCCGCTTGCATGCGGCGAAAAGACTGAAGACACTCCTGGGGCCGGACACGGGATTCTTGGCCTCCCTTCTGCGGATGGGGGCTGTCCCGCGGCTGGCGATCCCACTGCCACCAATCCCGATGCTGGTTGTACCTGAGGAGGCCCGACTCATGGGAAGGATATTGACAGTCCTCAATGCACATTCGGGGGAATTCTAGGCGGGAAGAGATGAAGACTTTTCGGGAACGAGATCGGACCCGCCTACCATTGATACCCTGTCTGCCGAGGTCGCCATTCCTGCGCTTCCGGTCTGCAGGATGGCCATGGACTTGACCCTGCTGAGGAAGCGGAGCCCGAAGCAACTTCGTCTGCTGCAGCATCAGATTCGGTCTCTGCGACCGCTCACTCTCCCGACAAGGTCGTGGCTCTCGTTTCGACGGAGGGGGCACCATTGTCGGACTCGGAACTCGTCCGGTCGATGGAGCTAGAGCAGCCGCTCATCATGGCGGTGCTAGACGTCTCCGTTGCGGTATCTCCTCCACCTTTGGTGGTGGCTGGCCAGGGGTCATCCTCGGGGCCCGAGAGGCCCCCTCTTTTGGCCCTGACTCTTCCAAGTACCTCAGCCATAGTTGACGCAGAGCTGTTGGCGGTCGTGGACAGCGAAGTTAACTTTGACCCACCAACCGTCCCTTCTATCGGCCGCATAAGTTCGGGCATGCCAGTCCGCCAAACCCTGATGGTACTGCGCTCTATGGTCGTTGCTGACCCGACGCTCACGTATCAAGGTGTAAGGGCTATCGTGGAGTAGCTGACCAAAGCACTGCAAATGATGTGCTGCCCGCTGGAAGAGTGGTCGCGACGTGTTCTGTTACTATTGAAATATGTAAACCGTCGTGCATTCCTCGAGATGCGGACCCCAACTGAGCTTACAACTATTGGCGCTCAGAGGGACGAATATCTGGAGGCCCTGGCGGTGCGGAGGGACAGCAGGGAGCGGCACCGGAAGGCCTTGGACGAGCGTAGTGCCAACATCCACGCCTTGGAGAACCGGATAGAGAAACTCCGGGGTTGGCTTGCCAAAGCTGAGTCTGACCTGTTCGAGGCCAAGACCAACAAGGTCAGGGAAACTAAAGACCTGGCCATCGCCGAAGCAGCAGTGGCCTCTATGGCGACCGAGCTGGAGTGCCTCAATGCGCAGGAAGACCGTCTGCGTGAGATGATGAGCTTCCCTTACGTCGGGATCCTTCCCTTTGAGGACATCTTTCGGGGGCTAGACTAGCTGTCGGTCCCCCTTTCATCCTTTTATGTTACCTGTCTTTTCCTTTTTCGCATGTAACGACGGGGAATGCCCCGAGGCCCATGTACCTTTCTTTCTAATGGGATACAATACAATTATCTTATGTGCCTCTTTATGTGTGTATAGTATTCGGAAATCTTTTCCCTTTTTTTCTTTTTTTACTATGTGGTGGGACTCAGATTCGTACTAATAGCTCATTCGGGGAGAACCCGGTGGGATTCGCGTAGGAGCATAGGAGAGTGCTCGCCCTTCCAGAGGATGGACGAGGGGACCACTCCACCATGTCCGTCGTGCGATTAACCAAATGATATCACCAGTACGTTTGACCCGAGTAGGTTGATCCGACTTTGGAGGGGCGGAGAGAAGAGTTTATTCGTTCAACGATCTAGACAGGAGGTCTTGGTTAAAAGGGGTCGTTCTTCCCCCGAAGGGACGGAGAGAAGAGTTTGTTCATTCAATGACCTAGATGGGAGGTCTCGGTCAAAAGAGGGTTGTTTGTCTACGCCGACGGGGTGCCGGGGGAAGATGTGGTTTATTTGTCTCTTGATGTATTCGTCGGTGCGGGTTGGCGCCAATGTAATGAGAAGGGTTAATTCCCCAATCTCGGACGAAAGGTCCGGGTGGAGTATTTGTGACGACCTGGATTCCGGATACCAGATATACCCGGTAGGACTACCGAATACACCTGATACCACTTGGAACCCGCGAGGCCTCCCAAGAGCGGTAAAGCTCCGAAGGGAAAAAGGACTATCGTGTAGTACATTGAACTGACAGATATAACATCAAGCAATTAAATTTCATTGGATCGGTTTGCTAAAGTAGCAGAAACAAAATTACTTTTTATTATTAATAGATTTTACACAATTATATACCCAGAGTCAAGTCCAAAGGAAAGACAGCAAGTCTACCAAGTACAGTCGACAGAAAAGAAAGACGTACCGGGAAGTCGGGGGAAGCCCGACGGAGGTACCAGCTGGCAGCTACGACTCGAACTCCAGGATCCGCGGTAGCAGAATGAACACGTCACCCCACCTGAAAAGTAGGGGTGAGCCTCGTGTCACTGGCTCAGTAGGGGTCACGCGGATCCCCACTGAAAAACACGCAGTAACACGGATCAACAGAAACGACAGGAACGGCCGCAGGAAACCACACTAGAAAGCTGTAAAAGAAAGGGAAGCAAGGGTAGGGAACAGGTAAAGACGAGGGGAATAACCCGAACATGCAAGCATGCCTAGAAAGGGAAAGAGGAGTAGGGAGCAGCAAGGAAAAGGGAAAAAGAGGAAAGCTGAACTAACCTCGGCCCCCAACTACTCCTAGCAACAGCGTGCAAAAGAAAGTCTAGAAAAGACTTAGACAGACGCAGACGACACGACCGGAGCGTCGTGCAGAGGACAACACACAGACCTCGAGTCTAGCCACGGGAAGGCTAACTCGGAAAGGTCACAACACAGGAAAAGCACGGGAGTCGCGCGCCACGCGTCGGAGAACCCCCGCACCAGGAGAACGGCCAGATGCGTCCGCGACGTCTTACACTGCACCGCAACACACACCACAAGTGTCTCGACTACCAACCGATCGCGTCTACGCGAGCTCGGCCGACTCGCAGACCCACGCGGAACACACAGTAACAAGTACTAGTCAGGGTCACGCCCGTCGGCGTCAGTCTTCTGCCCCTGACCACGTGTGCACACACTGGCTCCTGCCTAGAGCCAGGCCTCTAGCTAGTTTTCTCCCCCCGTAGGACGCTACGGTGTAGCCGGGAGCCGACGGAGACTAGCTTACAAACTGTACACTCGGAAAGTGCCCCGCTCCGTGAGCTGTCACAACGAGTCTGTGACAAAAGGCAACAGCACGAAAGATCACGAAATACGGAGCTAAAGTACAGACAGTCAGACATGCACTGTCACCCGTACCTCAAACACCGAAGGCTGCATAAGAAACTGCCGACAGACTCGGAAACGTAGTCTTAACCTTCATAGGAACATCAACCGACGTCCACGAGGAAAGCGGCCAGACCACGGGAACGACAGACACCACCGAGTCTTAGCCTTCATAGGAACATCAACCGACGTCCACGGGGAAAGCGGCCAGACCACGGGAACGACAGACATCACCCTAACTTAGATAGACACACACACAGACACGCCACAAATCTACCTCTAAACAGCCCCTAACATCACCTAAAACGGACTAACAAACACACGGCCGCACATCGAAAAGCCCATCAGCCATCACGGCCACAACAGGACCGAATGCACCACCATAGACGCGTTACACGAACCAGACGCCAAACGAAGGTAGCGATCACCGGAGGACCGTGACCACGCAGTCACGGTCGCCTGAACACCGCAACTAGACTAACGCGGTCTGTCGCAAGACCGCGACTCTTGCCGACTCTCTCGGTCAGGTAAACGCGGTTCTCCTAGGACCGTGACCAAATGAACGTGGTTACTGGTGGACCGCGATCAGTTCGGAAAATCGAGAACGGCGGGAAAATCAAGGGGAAGGCCGAATCGGCCCGTTCCACGCCCCATTCACGCCGAAATGCAGGGGAAACAAAGGCAAACCATGAAAAATAACATATGGAGGCTAAAAAGCACACATGCATGCATTAAAACAAGAGATCAGGGCGATTTAGATAAGTCGACCCTAAACGGGTCACCAAGGTTCCCGGACTCCTACCGGCCTCGAATGACGACCGATCGACACGAAACTAGCATGAATGGGATCCAGACATCCCAACGGTCATTTTGATACTAACTAGACCAAGAACGATGGTCGTTTTCCGGTGAACCCTGAAAACCCCAAAAACTACGGTTTTCACTAAATCGGCCCGATCTCCCCCATCGAGCACCAAACTACGCACGGAAGCAGGGAAAACGCGCAGAACGAAGTGGCGGTCTATCTCCCTAGCTCCACCGAAGAAACTGTGCCCCGAAGGGACTAAACCACGCCGAAAACCGCACCACGAACTGAATCACCAGCTTTGAATCCACCGTTCGGGATCGCGCCCAAACCGCACCGATCCTCGCTCCACCATGCGCCTCTGTAGCTCCCCGGCGTCGCCACCTCGCCCACGGTCGCCTCCGTCTGCAGCCGGAGCCGAGAGGGTGAGAGAACGAGAGAGAGAACCAGGACATTACATCCTCCCCTCCTTCAAGAAATTTCGTCCTCGAAATTTAAGGACTAGCAAGGGTAAGCAGGGAAGAACAACCCGACAGCACAACTATGGAAACGACACAAATCTCGAGAAACACAACTCAGAGGAACATCATCAGACTATAATCACGAGCACACACTCTGGATCGAGCACGACATAAGTGGACACAAGTCTGACACCTCCGAAACAAGGCAACGTCGCTTACGTCTCACAAGAAAAAGAGACACGACTGCCAGAACAACAGATATCGAGAAACAAAACGATAGACACATCATGGAGCAGCTTAAACAAGGAAACACAATCCTCTTAGCTGACAGCCTGACAACATCATCGGCTCCAGTGCCAAAGGCGACAGGGAACACCTGGCACACAGGACACCAACGACATCTTCACGGAGAAACGACAGCAAAACAATAGCACCGATAGACAGACAAAATCGTAAAGAAACAGCGCTTATAAAAATAACAACAACAACACTTGCAGGATTCAGGCTCCGCACAGGACACAGAACCACGGAATGCAACTGCAAGCAGGGTCACCTCAAGGCATGACAGCAGCTGGACACACGACTACAGGGGAACGAGTCATGCATCAAGTAGCTTACCAAGAAAAGACCCACAACGATAAGAAACGGAAATCACGAAACCTAACGCCAACTGAAGACTGTACTGGACTTAGCGACTCTGGACACTGTATATCTGAGATTCCCATGTACTTCACACAACAACGCTCTGATACCAACTGTGACGACCCGGATTCCGGATACCAGATATATCCGGTAGGACTACCGAATACACCTGATACCACTTGGAACCCGCGAGGCCTCCCAAGAGCGGTAAAGCTCCGAAGGGAAAAAGGACTGTCGTGTAGTACATTGAACAGACAGATATAACATCAAGTAATTAAATTTCATTAGATCGGTTTGCTAAATTAGTATAAATATAATTACTTTTTATTATTAACAGATTTTACACAATTATATACCCAGAGTCAAGTCCAAAGGAAAGACAGCAAGTCTACCAAGTACAGTCGACAGAAAAGAAAGACGTACCGGGAAGTCGGGGGAAGCCCGACGGAGGTACCAGCTGGCAGCTACGACTCGAACTCCAGGATCCGCGGTAGCAGAACGAACACGTCACCCCACCTCAAAAGCAGGGGTGAGCTTCGTGTCACTGGCTCAGTAGGGGTCACGCGGATCCCCACTGAAAAACACGCAGTAACACGGATCAACAGAAACGACAGGAACAGCCACAGGAAACCACACTAGAAAGCTGTAAAAGAAAGGGAAGCAAGGGTAGGGAACATGTAAGGACGAGGGGAATAACCCGGACAGGCAAGCAGGCCTAGAAAGGGAAAGAGGAGTAGGGAGCAGCAAGGAAAAGGGAAAAAGAGGAAAGTCGAACTAACCTCAGCCCCCAACTACTCCTAGCAACAGCGTGCAAAAGAAAGTCTAGAAATGACTTAGATAGACGCAGACGACACGACCAGAGCGTCGTGCACAAGACAATACACAGACCTCGAGTCTAGCCACGGGAAGGCTAACTCGGGCAGGTCACAACACAGGAAAAGCACGGGAGTCGTGCGCCACGCGCCGGAGAACCCCCGCACCAGGAGAACGGCCAGATGCGTCCGCGACGTCGTACACTGCACCGCAACACACACCACAAGTGTCTCGACTACCAACTGATCGCGTCTACACGAGCTCGGCCGAGTCGCAGACCCACGCAGAACACACAATAACAAGTACTAGTCAGGGTCACGCCCGTCGGCGTCAGTCCTCTGCCCCTGACCACGTGTGCACACACTGGCTCCTGCCTAGAGCCAGGCCTCTAGCTAGTTTTCTCCCCCCGTAGAACGCTACGGTGCAGCCGGGAGCCGATGGAGACTAGCTTACAAACCGTACACTCGGAAAGTGCCCCGCTCCGCGAGCTGTCACAACGAGTCTGTGACGAAAGGCAACAGCACAAGAAGATCACGAAATACGGAGCTGAAGTACAGACAGTCAGACATGCACTGTCACCCGTACCTCAAACACCGAAGGCAGCACAAGAAACTGCCGACAGACTCGAAAACGTAGTCTTAACCTTCATAGGAACATCAACCGACGTCCACGGGGAAAGCGGACAGACCACGGGAACAACAGACACCACCGAGTCTTAGCCTTCATAGGAACATCAACCGACGTCCACGGGGAAAGCGGCCAGACCACGGGAACGACAGACATCACCCTAACTTAGATAGACACACACACAGACACGCCACAAATCTACCTCTAAACAGCCCCTAACATCACCTAAAACGGACTAACAAACACACAGCCGCACACCGAAAAGCCCAACAGCCATCACGGCCACAACAGGACCGAACGCACCACCATAGATGCGTTACACGAACCAGACGCCAAACGAAGGTAGCGGTCACCGGAGGACCGGGACCACGCAGTCACGGTCGCCTGAAGACCGCGACTAGACTAACGCGGTCTGTCGCAAGACCGCGACTCTTGCCGACTCTCTCGGCCGGGTGAACGCGGTTCAACTAGGACCGCGACCAAATGAACGCGGTTACTGGTGGACCGTGATCAGTTCGGAAAACCGAGAACGGCGGGAAAATCAAGGGGAAGGCCGAATCGGCCCGTTCCACGCCTCATTCACGCCGAAACGCAGGGGAAACAAAGGCAAACCATGAAAAATAACATCTAGAGGCTAAAAATCCCACATGCATGCACTAAAACAAGAGATCATGGCGATTTAGATAAGTCGACCCTAAACGGGTCACCGAGGTTCCCGAACTCCTACCGGCCTCGAATGACGACTGATCGACACGAAACTAGCATGAATGAGATCCAGACATCCCAGCGATCATTTTGATACTAACTAGACCAAGAACGGTTGTCATTTTCCGGCGAACCCTGAAAACCCCAAAAACTACGGTTTTCACTAAACCGGCCCGATCTCCCCCGATCAAGCACCAAACTACGCACGGAAGCAGGGAAAATGCGCAGAACGAAGTGGCGGTCCATCTCCCTACCTCCACCGAAGAAACTGTGCCCCGAAGGGACTAAACCACGCCGAAAACCGCGCCACGAACCGAACCACCGGCTTTGAATCCACCGTTCGGGATCGCGCCCAAATCGCACCGATCTTCGCTCCACCACGCGCCTCTGCAGCTCCCCGGCGTCGCCACCTCGCCCACGGTCGCCTCCGTCTGCAGCCGGAGCCGAGAGGTTGAGAGAACGAGAGAGAGAACCAGGACATTACAGTATTCTTCGTCAGTGCCGAAAGAATGTCAAGGGCTGACATGGTTGATTTGTTTGTTGAGATATTCGTTGGTATGGGCTGGTGCCGACGCAAGGCGAAGGGTTGATTCCCCAATCCCGGACGAAAGGTTCGGGTGGGGCGTTCTTCGTCAGTGCCGACAGAATGTCAAGGGCTGACAGGGTTGATTCGTTTATTGGAATATTCGTCGGTACGTTCGGTGCCAACGCAAGGAGAAGGGTTGATTCCCCGATCCTGGATGAAAGGTCCGGGTGGGGTATTCTTCGTCAGTGCCGACAGAAAGTCAAGGGCTGACAGGGTTGATTCGTTTATTGGAATATTCGTCGGTACGTTCGGTGCCAACGCAAGGAGAAGGGTTGATTCCCTGATCCTGGATGAAAGGTCCGGGTGGGGCATTCTTCGTCAGTGCCGACAGAATGTCACGGGCTGATATGGTTGATTCGTTTATTGAAATATTCGTTGGTACGGGCTGGTGCCAACGCAAGGAGAACGGTTGATTCCCCGATCCTAGACGAAAGGTCCGGGTGGGGTATTCTTTGTCAGTGCCGACATAATATCAAGGGCTGACATGGTTGATTTGTCTATTGAAATATTCCCGAAGATGAGAATGATGGTTAATAAAGGGGAGCTGGTTCCTCCTCCCCTTTTTTATCATTCTCTTTCCTTTTTTATTTTTTTATTTTTTTCTTCTTTTCTTTCTTTTTTTTCATCTTCTTTTTTTTTCTCTTCTTTTCCTTCTTTTTTTTTTCTTCTTTTTTTTCTCTCTCTCTTTTCCTCTTTTCCTTCTTATTATTTTTTTTCTCTTTCGTTGCTTCTCTTGTAATGCGTAGCAGATAGTGGCCAAACCATTCAAGCAATTGAAAAGTAAATTCACCCGCCGTGGGGCAGGAAAACGTATTATTCATTGAATGGAGGAATTGGAGTGTGATACAACCTCAGATGCCTACCATTAAGGGGTGGAAATCGAACCTCTCCCTGATGGTCGACTATCACATACGCTCCACCCTCGTAGACCTTTTGGATTACATAGGGTCCAAGCCAATTCTCCTTCAGCTTGCCCTTGGGATTGGAAGTCATGACTTCTCTTCTCTTCACTATGACGAGGTCACCCTTCTTGAATTCGCGTTCCTTGACGAGCTTGTCAAAGGCGCGAGCTATCCGGGCCTAGTAGACTTGGATATTCTGTTGGGCCTGGAGTCGCTTCCCCTCCAAGCTGGAGAGCTCTTCGAGCCTTCGCTCGACATTTGTTTGATCTTCCCGGACCAACCCGTGTTGGATTGCAACCCGAAGGGAGGGTATCTCCAGCTCGATGGGGACGATCGCCTCTGAGCCATATACCAGGGAAAAGGGTGAACAACCCGTCGGAGTTTTGTAAACAGTTCGATATGCCCACCGGGCCTCATACATTCTTTCTTCCCAGTCCCTTTTGTTAGAATTAACAATTTTGGAGAGGAGAGTACAAAGAGTTTTATTGAAAGCTTCGGCTAAACCGTTGGCTTGTGGGTTGTAGGGGGTCGACGTCCTCCAGTCGATCTTGTACTTCTCTGCCAGCCGGTAGACTTTCTGGTTACGGAAGTGGCTTCCATTATCTGAGATAATTCGGTGTGGAATGCCAAACCGGAATATGATATTGCGCCGGACAAATCTGGCGACGATCTCCCCAGTCACCTCTTTCAGAGCAATGGCTTCCGCCCAACGGGAGAAGTAATCAGTTGCCGCCAAAATGTACTTGCACCTGGCGGATGAGGCGGGTAGTGGGCCCACGACGTCTGTCCCCCATTGGGCGAAAGGCCAGCTGGGTAGTGTCGGATGCAGCGGCACGAGTGGCCTCCTAGGCACCGTGACATGCTCCTGGCATTTCTGACAAGACTTGGCGTACTTGCAGCAGTCATCAAATATTGTCGGCCAGTAGTAGCCAAACTTCTTTATTTCAATTTTCATCTTCGGTCCCGCCTGGTGTGCGCCTGCTGTCCCGGCGTGGACTTCTTTCATGACTCTCCAAGCTTCTTCGGTAGATAGGCATCGAAGGAGCACCTTTCGCTTGGCATCCGCCACGATTCGGAATAAGATCCAGTTCCGAACCTCGTATGAGTCCTTTGTTCTGATCAGCCCGATCTTCTCTTCCCTCAGCCTGGGCAATTACTGGTATTTAAACCATTGCATAAGAGGGTCCCTCCAGTCAGGTAGGCCGACGGCTTCTGCTGTAGCGACCTCCAGTTCTTCTTCTTCTGGCTCTTCTATCATGCTAGGTACTTAGCGCTGATTCACCACCCGGATGCTAAGAGATCCATCGGGCGGGACTGCTAGTGAACTTGCCAATTTTGCCAGCGCGTCGGCTTGTGCATTTTCTCCCCTGGCAATATGGCCTATCTCAATGAGGTAGAATTGCTCCATGAGCCGCTTCGCCTTGGCAAGGTAAGGGAGCAGCTCAGGTTTTCGGACATCAAACTGTCCCTGAACTTGCTTGACGACTAGTAACGAATCACCAAACACTTGTAGCATTTTGATCTCCATTTGCAAAGTGACTTGGAGACCGATAATCAAAGCCTCATACTCTGCCTCATTATTTGTACAGGGTTTGTTGATAGAACATGATGTATGTAGTACTTCTCCCTCGGGGGATTTAAGGACGATGCCGGTCCCTGCCCATATCTTGGTGTGTCCGAACGGGGTCGTTTCTGTTCTTGAAGCCCCGTCAAAGTGGAGTTGCCAGGCGGTCTGCTGGACCTGAACCACCTCCAATGTTTCATCTTCGGGCAATTCTGTGGCCAATGGGGAATCTTCAGGCACATGATGTGCTGCAAAGAACTCGGCTATGGCTTGACCCTTGACGACCTTCTGCGGCACGTAGGTAATGTCAAATTCCATCAATAGCACGGCCCACTTGCCGAGACGTCCCTTCAGGACTGGCTGGGAGAGAATGTGTTTAACTGGGTCGGCCTTGGAGATCAGGCTCACTTCATGGGAGAGCATGTAATGCCTCAGCTTCTTGACTGCGAAGACCAAGGCGAGACATACCTTCTCAATCGGGGTGTATTTTGCTTCTGCCCCCACTAGCCTTCGGCTAAGATAATAGAGAGCCTGCTCTTTCCCCTCATCATTGTTCTGGGCGAGCATTGCCCCCAACGAACATTCGGTGGCGGCTATGTATAGAATAAGCGGCCTCCCCTTGACAGGTGCACCCAGCACGGGCGGGGTCTTCAAGTAATCTTTCAACCGATCGAAGGCCCTGTGGCATTCCTGATTCCAGTCAAAAGGTGCATTTTTCATCATCAATATGTTGAATGGCTGACAGCGCCCTGACAAATTGGAGATAAATCTTCGGATGTAAGCCAGCCGGCCTTGTAGGGATCTTAACTCTCCCAGATCCTTCGGAGGAGGTAACTCCTGAATGGCTTTTATTTTAAAAGGATCGATATCGATCCCTCTATATCGGACGATGAAGCTGAGGAACTTCCCACTGGAGACGCCGAAGGCACACTTCATCAGGTTCATTTTCAGCTCATACTGTCGGAGTCTTTCGAAGATGACTCTGAGGTCCTTCAGGTGATCTTCCCTTTTCTTTGTCTTGACGACCAAATCATCAATGTAGCATTCGACTTTGTTGTATAGCAGTTCGTCGAATATTTTGGTCATCACCCGCTGGTAAGTAGCGCCGGCGTTCTTGAGGCCGAAGGGCATTCTTTTGTAGTGGAATATCCCTTTGGGTGACCGGAAGGCCGTATGAATTCGGTCGCGCTTGACTATCCAGATTTGGTTATAGCCAGACGACCCGTCCATGAAGGACAGGGCCTCATGGCCGGTAGTTGCATCAATCATCACTTCAGTGATGGGCACCGGGAAATCATCTTTTGGGCAGGCTTTATTCAGGTCACAGAAGTCCACGCAAATCTTGATCTATCCATTCTTCTTCTTCACCAGCACAATGTTGGCCAACCAAGTGGTGTACGGCCCTCGGATCCCCGAATGAGGTGAAACAATATGTTTTCGGGCTCCGAGGCATTGTAGGCAAGTTGTGCGTTTTCTGAGGATCGTGAGGATGATTTTTTCCTATTTTTTATTTTTTAGATTTTTAAACCCCCAAAATATTTTCTATTTAAACCACCCTTCACCCCCTCTCATCCTCATTCTTTCACCCTCTTCCTCTCTCTTCTCTCGTTTCTCTCCTTCTCCCCACCCATTATCCTGGCAGTCGACGGAGGACGTGGTGGACGTGGTGGGGGCGATGTGGGCGGCGAGCAGTCGAAGACGAGAGTGAGGAATGGAGGAGGTGGCGCGGTGAGCTTTGCTCACGGATTCGAGAAGTCGACGGTGGTTCGAGGCACGTTTTCACGTGGAATCGACGTCCTCGGAGCGAAAAATCGTCGTGAGAGGTAGGGGGACAGATCTCTAGCCCGTGCATTTCATTTTCCCATGATTTATAGGCTAAGGTGAGGCCTAGAGTAGGTTTCTTTCAAGGCAGGGCAGAAATATCATATTTTTGGGGGTGAGTGACGGATTCTCTGATTCGATTGGGTTTTTGTGGGTTAAATGTGACCTCCCGGTAGTTTAGAGGTTAGGGAATGATTCTCCCATGTTTCCCCCCTCATTTGGAGTGAGTGGGGCGTGGTTTAGGACACCTCAGAGGGGGTCACTTTCGAACGTCACTAGAATTGGTCGACCAATTAGGCAAATCGGTCGACCGGTTGGCCGTTAGCCACGAGAGGTAAATCTGCCCAGGATCGATCGACCGACCCAGAGCAGCGGTCAACCGACCCCCAGATCGGGCGACCGTCCCTGTTGAATAAGTCGACCGACCCAAGGGGTAGGTCGACCGATTTGAGGCCCTTTCACCCTTTTTGGCCGTTGGTCGACCCAGTTGAGACCCTTTGGTCGACCTTTTACCTTGTGGATGTCTCGGGCACCCCGTGGAGACCGAGTTCGTATTTTTGAGTGTCTGTGGGAATCATGATACCTCAAATAACATGTCCGTGTAATTTTAAGGTCTGGGTGACCCCATGTGTTCTGGGCTTCTTCGTTGTGCTAGTTCGAGTCACCTTACACCCGACTACGTGCGGAGGGCCGTTTCCGCACAGTGTTAGTTCCTTGATAAGTGATCTCTGTGTGGGCCATGAGTATGGCTTGTGACCTTGAGTTCTGTGACTGAGCCAGGAGTGCTGGGGTTTCCTTGTTTCCCCCTAGAGAGGGGAGAACTTCGGTAGTTGTAGGCTGCCTTGTGAGTCCCCTTCACTCATGATTTCAGTTTCAGACTTAGGGTGATTTAACGGCATGGAGCCGTATGGTATAGCGGCCTTGGGATGAGTCGTGTGACTCGATGGCCTAGTGTTTAGCCGGTCTAACTAGCTACTCCGAGATTCGGTGGCATTGAGCCACCTGGTGTTCTGAGATACTTATGAGGGGTGCGTGCGTGGCCGATAGTATTCCGGCAGTTTCCTCTCTACTGAGAGTTCCCATGTTTAGTGATACCTCCCACTAGTTGTAGCTTGCATGGGCACGCGGGTGCCGCACCCACCTGGGAGTGGTGGAGAGAAAAACTGAGAGAGATTGTTTTAGGCTAGTTTTCGTAGGGCCTCCTACTGTGGCGGCTTGAGTCTGGGCCGGGAGGAAAAATGGTTAGAGGACTTGACGTAGCACAGTCAATCAGTATGTCCACACGTGGTTAGGGGCTTTTGGATGCGTGCTGACGAATGCGACCCTAACTAGTCCTTGTTATGTGGTTACTTGTATGGTGTCTCAGTTTTCGCCTGCGACGAGTAGGGTGGACACCTGAGGCTGTTGACTAAGTCGTCAGTGGATGCAGCCAACCTTACTTCTAGTGGGTAGTTCTCCCGTCATGCGAGAGTTTACTCTGCTGACTTGAGATTCTAGTTTCCCGACAGTTAGGTCATGGTTCTCCGGGTGACTTCTATGTGCTTTTCTGATGTTGAGGTTGAGGGTTCCCGACAGAGTAGTTGTGGTTTCATTCGTAGGTAGAGTCATGTTCACGATAGTGAGATCGTGCCCTTACCCCGGACCACGTGGTCTGGACTATGGCTTTTGTCAGTGAGGATGGGCTTGCACGACAGAGGTATCGTGGTTCTTTTCCTAGTAGCGTAGCTATGATTTCCTCGTTAATTCGGTGGTTCCAACTGTGAGGTCGAGGTTTCCCTGTTGAGAGTATGAGTAGCTTAGGAGCTGTGGTTCCATTGACTGTCGTCGTTACTATTCTCGTTACTACTGTTACTGTAATATCCCGGACCTTTCGGATCCTTCTTCATGGGTCCCGGATCTAGTTTTCGGAGTGTCCGGCTCCGTTGTGTCCGAAATTTCGTTTCGGACATCTTTCGTGTTCGGATCGGCGCGATCCGGAGTCGTTTCGGAGGCCCGGAGGCGTTCCGCGGCTTTTTCCGCGTGTGTTTTCCGATTCCCGGTGTGTGTTTCGGCTTTTCTCTTCGGACGCTCGTTGCGGGCGAACCGGGCTGTTCACACGGACACGAGTGGTACCGTTGCGATCGGTGCGTTCCGAGGATCGCGGGGGTGTGATTTCCTATTTTTTGGAATTTTACGGATTTTCCGGGTTTTTCTATAAAACCCTTTTTCTTTTCTCTCTCCCCCACCATCTTCTTCTTCCTCTCTTCTTCTTCCTCCTTCCTCCTCCACCGTGTCTCCCTCCCTCTCCCTCTCTTCCTCCCGGTTGGCCACGGCGAGCTCCCCTCCGGCTGCAGACGGCGGCGGGGCGACGGCGCGGCGACGTGGGCGGCGGCGAGGCGGTCGTGGGGGCGTGCGGCAAGCGTGGGAAGCTTAAGGAAGAACGAGGGTTTTCAAGCGTTCTTCGCGATTCGTGGACGATCCGGCGGAGCATTCGCTCCATTGAGGTAGGGTGACGTTCCCTAGCTCTTCGCCGTTCTTTTCCGTGGTTTGTAGGCCGCGGGGAGGCCGAGAGAGGCATGTTTGGGCGTTTTGGGGTTTTTCCATGTTTTGGGGTGAGCCGCCCGATCTATGGTTTTAGCCCATGATTCTATGTTTTGGTAGCTTAGATGCATGCTAGGGGTCCCCAGGGGTCTTCCCCCTTGTTTTCCCCCTCTCCGGTGGAGGTACGGGGGCGTGGTTGGTGTTTTTGGGGTTTTCCCGCCGTAGCGTGCTCTGGGGCAAGCGACGGTCACTCCAGTGACCGTCACATGCTTGTAACGCCCCTAGAGGGGTGCGTTACTTCCCTGGGTGTTGGCCTTTAGGGTCGAGGGCTGTAGCGGTCCTGCGACTGGCCGCCGTTTGCTAGTGACGCCCCTGGGCTGGGCCGTCACATGCTTTCGACCGTTGGGTTTTGACCGTTGGGGGTCAGGCCATGTAACGCACCGAGATAGGCGCGTTACATGCGTGTAACGCACTGGGGCAGGAGCGTTACTTCCTGTTGTCCCCCATGTGGATGGGCCAAGCGACGCGCTGGGGCAGGCGCGTCACTTCCCTTTCCATCCCGAGCGTGAGGGCCACGCGACGCGCTGGTCTAGGCGCGTCACATGCGAGTAACGCACTGAGCCCGACGCGTTGCTTGCAAGCGACGCGCCAGGGTAAGCGCGTTACTTTCCCTGTGGTTTTCGTGGGTGTGGGGTGCCATGTGACGCCCTGGCCTAGGTGCGCCGCTTCCAAGCGACGCACTAGGGTAGGCGCGTCGCTTCCCCCTACCCCCTGGCCGTGTGACGGTCCGCCTTAGACCGCTATTTCCAAGTGACGGCCCTAGAGTGGACCGCCATTTGGCAGTGACGGTCTGAGGGTAGACCGCCACTTCCTGTGTTGCCCCATGAGGGTGGCAACCTCGCTTTTCTCCGACCGTGGTCTCCGTGCGACGGGACTAGTGCGTGGGGTGATTCCCACACGTTGTCGGGCTTGGGCGTTGTTTTCCGTAACTTGAGAGTCTACTCCTTCAGTGACCCTCCACTAGTCGTAGCCTACTAGTACGCGTGTGCTAGTCGCACCAGGGAGTGGTGTACGGGCTGACCTTTAGAGACGGTTTGTGGACCGGTTACCGTTGGGCCCCACGTCTTGCAGCCAGAGTCCGGCTGAGGGGAAAACCGGTCAGAGGGCCAGACCAGGGACGCGCGGTCTGTGTGTGCACACGTGGTTGGGGGCGGTTGGACCCACGTCGACGGGCGTGACCCCAGCTAGTCACTTGTTTGTGGTTACTTGTACGGTGTTCGCGCCTCGGGTAGGACCTACCACGTCAGGCGGTTCACCTGCGGTGCGGTGTAAGACGTCAGGGGACGCTACCGGCTGTGCTTCTAGTGGGTGGTACTCCTGTCGAGTACGGAGTGTCAGACTGTCAGTCGTGTGTTTCCGACCTTCGGGTTTTGACGGTTCGACCGTTGAGTTGCGGTCTTCTCGTACCGTGGCACGTGTGTCGGTTTGCGTGCCGTAGGGTCTAGTTCTGTAGAGTACAGGGCTTTCCTTTCCGAGGTACTTTCCTACCGCTAGAGTAGTGGTTTCTCGTTTTTTGAGGTAGGGTTCGAGTGATCCCTACTGAGTCTTGTTCCGAGACTCATTCCCTGCGTGTTTTCACCGTGTTTCAGGCGAGGCGCCACCTTCGGGGAGCGTGTCAGGAGCGCAGCGGAAGCGTGGTGCGGGTGTCCAGAGGTAGTGCCAGAGGTCAGAGCCGGGGGATGTCCCGTGTAGCTGTACTTTTCTTTCTTGTCACTGTACTAGTCGTGGACTACTGTTGCTGTTGTTGTTATTTTATTGTGGACCATGTAAAATGTTAAATTCATTTCTGCAATTATTTGTGATACTTGTGTAGTTTCCACACCATCCTTTTAACCCTTCCGAGTCTTCGGACTCGTGGGTGGCGGTACGAGTCTCGGGTTATCGGGCCTTCCCGGTAATCGGATTCTCGGGTCGTTACAGCTGGTATCAGAGCGCGGTTGTGGAATTACATGAGAATCATAGGTAATTGTAGTGGTCCACTAGTCCACAACGATGATGTACAGATGACGCTGGCATTGGGCACCGTGTGTTTATTTTGACATTGCCGTTTCCGTGTTTTTCTGTCTTGTGCTTCAGGAGCGAGTATGGCGCCGAGGAGAAGTTCTCGCTCTCAGCAGGGGCAGTCGGCTGGAGGTCAGGAGATCCAGCAGGGGGTCCAGAGGGACCAGGAGGAGCATAGCAGAGTTCCGGGAGCTACCGAGGCCGCGGATGCTGCGAGGGCTCCGGGGGCCGAGGGTTTTCTCCGTGGCATGTACCATCTCATGGCTCAGCAGTTCGGCGGAGAGGCCGGTGAGGGCTCGTCAGTCAGGGGTGGGCCAGGCCGAGCAGTGAGGGACTTCATGCAGTTCCATCCACCTTACTTTAGCGGCCAGGCAGACCCTGATGCGGCTCGTGATTGGCTTGATGAGATGGAGCGGGTGTTCAGTTCTGCGAAGAGTGCTGTCGAGGACAGAGTGGTGTTGGCCTACAACCAGTTGCAGGGTACGGCTCGGAGGTGGTGGTCTTCCGAGTGGAAGACGTCCTTTCAGCTTCGTCCACTTGAGCAGGTCGAGTGGGATGACTTTGTCAGTGCTTTCGAGCGTACGTACTGTCCAGATGTTGTTGCTACGCAGCGGATGCGGGAGTTTCTGGAGCTGGTGCAGGGTGACATGTCCGTGTTGCAGTACAGGGCCCGATTTGTCGAGCTGGGTCGGTACGCACCTCATATCATGGAGCATGAGAGGGTGAGGACGACGCAGTTTGTGCAGGGCTTGAGGCTGGAGCTGAGGCACCATCTGATCGCGAATGGGGCCACTGATCTCGAGACGGCGTCTCGTGTTGCGATTTCCTTGGAGATGGATATGCAGAGGACTCGAGGACCGATCAGCCAGGGGCAGTCTGTGTCAGGTCGCAGCCAGCAGTCGGCTACTCAGCAGCAGGGTTTCTTTCAGTCTGCGTCGGGTGGTTCAGGAGTACCGGCATCGGCAGCTTCGGTGACAGGATCTGCGTCCTTCGGCTCGAAGGTCAAGAAGTTCTTCAAGAAGGGGTTCGGCAAGAAGAAGTCCAGAGATCAGGGGCAGGCTTCATCGGGCAGTGTGCAGCAGCCGTTTCCTTTGCAGCGACAGGGATCGGTGGGTGGATCGCGAGGACCTTGTCCACGGTGTAGTGAGACCCACCCAGGCAGGCAGTGCACGGCGCCGATCATCTGTTTTCGGTGTGACCAGCCAGGGCACATGGCGCGTGACTGTCCTCAGAGGCCGCCGCAGCAGCAGGTTTCCCAGCAGCAGCAGCAGCAGGGACAGTATCCGCCGCTACCCAGGTCAGCTAGTGTGGGAGGCAGGCAGAGAGCTCGTGGCCAGATCTCGCACTTGACCAGGGCAGAGGCAGTAGCGTCGCAGCTCGTGGAAGGTACCGTTCAGATTTTGGGTTGTGCGGCTCGGGTTTTATTTGATTCTGGCGCGTCTCATTCGTTTATTTCGGAGGATTTCGCGTCGAGCGTCGAGGAGCCGGTGACCCAGTTGTCCTGTGATTTGGCAGTGGAGTTGCCTTCGGGTGATTTTATGGTCACTCCGTATTGCTTCGACCAGGTTCCGGTGTGGATCGATGGACGGAGTATGCCAGGCAGGTTGTATGCGTTGCAGCTTCGGGATTATGATGTGATTCTAGGCATGGATTGGCTCGAGACTCATGGAGCGGTGGTGGATTGTGGATGAAGAGGGTCTACTTCCAGCATCCGAGCAAGAGGACCTTCTATTTCCAAGGTATCCGTTCCACCTCTTCTCGATTTCTTATCTCTGCTATTCGAGCCCGTCGATTGCTTGATTCAGGTTGCCAGGGTTTTCTCGCGTCAGTGGTTGTGTCTGACCGGATGGAGCCGAATGTCGAGGACATTGCGGTGGTGTGCGAGTTTCCCGATGTTTTTCCTGAGGAGTTGCCTGGATTACCTCCCCAGCGGGAGATCGATTTCGTGATCGAGGTTGTGCCTGGTACGGGACCTTTGGCGAAGGCTCCCTACCGTATGGCCCCCGCTGAGTTGAGGGAGTTGAGGGCGCAGTTGCAGGAGCTGTTGGCCAAGGGGTATATTCGTCCGAGCTTTTCCCCTTGGGGTGCGCCCGTGCTGTTTGTGAAGAAGAAGGACGGTAGTCTGCGGCTGTGCATTGACTATCGGCAGCTGAATGAAGTGACCGTTAAGAACAAGTATCCGTTGCCGCGGATTGATGATTTGTTCGACCAGCTGCAGTCTGCGCGAGTGTTCTCGCGGGTTGATTTGCGGTCCGGTTACTATCAGCTGAGAATTCGCGAGTCCGATGTGGAGAAGACTGCGTTCAGTACGAGGTACGGGCATTATGAGTTTCTGGTGATGCCGTTTGGGCTCACCAATGCCCCAGCAGCCTTCATGGACTTGATGCAGAGGGTGTTCCACCCGTATTTGGACCAGTTCGTGGTCATCTTCGTGGATGACATCCTTGTTTATTCGCAGTCTGCCGAGGAGCATGCGTACCATTTGGGTGTGGTGCTGCAGACGTTGCGAGATCACCAGTTGTATGCGAAGCTCAGCAAGTGCGAGTTTTGGCTCAGCGAGGTGCACTTTCTGGGGCACGTGATTTCTGGTGATGGCATTTCCGTGGATCCCGCCAAGGTCGAGGCCGTGATGCAGTGGCCGAGGCCGAGGTCGGTGACGGAGATCCGGAGTTTCTTGGGGCTTGCGGGTTATTATCGCCGGTTTATCCAGGATTTTTCTCGCATTGCGACCCCGATGACGAGGCTCACGCGGAAGGATGTGCCTTTCGTCTGGTCCGAGGAGTGTGAGCAGAGCTTTAGGGAACTGAAGAGGTTGCTCACCTCGGCTCCGGTGTTGGTTTTGCCTTCTCGATCGGGAGGTTTTGTGGTGTGTACAGATGCTTCCGGCGTTGGATTGGGTGCTGTTCTGATGCAGCATGGTAGAGTGGTGGCTTATGCATCTCGGCAGCTAAAGCCCCATGAGGAGAACTACCCTACCCATGACCTTGAGTTGGCGGCAGTGATCTTCGCGCTGAAGATCTGGAGGCATTATCTGTACGGTGAGAAGTTCGAGGTGTTCACTGACCATCAGAGTCTGAGGTATGTGTTCTCGCAGAGAGATCTGAACCTCAGACAAAGGCGTTGGATGGAGTTCATGAAGGACTATGACTTCACCCTGTCTTATCAGCCGGGCAGGATGAATGTCGTCGCCGATGCCTTGAGTAGGAAGGTTGCGGTCAGTACCTTGATGCTGAGGAAGTGGAGGCTCTGGGAACAGGTGCCCGAAGTATCTTTCAGGCTCAAGATTCCCCAGAAGCCAGGGTTGGCAGTGCTTGCGAGTCTGACTGTCACTCCTGCTATCCGTCGTCAGGTGACAGAGGCTCAGCATGCGGACCCTGAGTTGCCCCGGATTTTGGCGATAGCTGATGTGGAGCTTGGCGAGGACGGTGCTGCGAGGTTTCGTGGCAGGCTGTACGTCCCAGGGGAGGAGCAGGTTCGTCGTGCGGTGTTACGCGAGGCTCATGGGAGCAGGTACACTGTGCACCCGGGTGCGACGAAGATGTATCGGAACTTGCGGAGGCAGTTCTGGTGGCCTGGCATGAAGAGAGATGTTGCCGAATTTGTGGCCAGGTGCCTGATCTGTCAGCAGGTGAAGGCGGAGCATCAGCGACCAGGAGGTACTCTCCAGCCCTTGGATGTTCCTGCTTGGAAGTGGGACCATGTGACCACGGATTTTGTGGTGGGGTTGCCCAGAACCCCGACTGGGCAGGACAGTATTTGGTTGCTGGTGGATCGGCTGACGAAGGTGACGCGGTTGCTACCGGTCAAGGTCAGCTGGAGCGTGCCTAAGTTGGCTCGTCTTTATGTGGAGCGGATCGTTCCGTTGCATGGGGTTCCCATTTCGATCGTGTCGGATCGGGATCCGCGCTTCACTTCTGGATTCTGGAGGAGTTTCCAGCGAGCTCTTGGCACGGAGTTGGCATTTAGCTCGGCGTATCATCCACAGTCGGATGGCCAGTCTGAGAGGACCATTCAGACTTTGGAGGACATGCTGAGATCCTGCTGCCTGGAGTGGCAGGGGAGTTGGATTCGTCACCTACCGTTAGTGGAGTTTGCCTATAACAACAGCTTTCATTCGAGCATCGGCATGGCTCCTTATGAGGCATTGTATGGGCGTCCTTGTCGGACTCCACTTGATTGGTTTGAGGTGGGTGAGCGTGTTTTGACGGGACCGGAATTGGTGCAGCAATGTGTGGAGGTTGTGCACCTGGTTCGTCAGAACATGTTGGCGGCCCAGAGTCGGCAGAAGAGCTATGCTGACCGTAGGCGGCAGCCCCTCGAGTTCGCCGTGGGCGATCATGTGTTCTTGAGAGTTTCTCCGATGAAGGGGGTGATGCGGTTTGGACGGCGTGGGAAGCTGAGTCCCCGCTATATTGGTCCTTTCGCGATTGTGGAGCGCATCGGTGAGGTTGCTTACCGGTTGCAGTTACCCTCTGAGTTGGCGTCGGTGCATGACGTGTTCCACGTCTCTATGTTGCGGAAGTATATGCCCGATGACTCTCATGTGCTCGAGTTTTCCGTTTGGCCTGAGGTGACTCCAGATCTTTCTCTCCCAGAGTTTCCGATCCGCGTGGAGGATAGGCGAGAGCAGCGCCTGCGGAACAAGGTCATTCCCTTGGTAAAAGTCGTGTGGCAACGACACTCTGGTGGTGAGGCTTCGTGGGAACGTGAGGACGAGATGCGTCAGCAGTTCCCGTACCTGTTTGAGTGAGCCTTCCTCTTCTTTCCCCTTGGGTTGTTCTCAATTTCGAGGACGAAATTCCTTAAGGGGGGAGGGCTGTAATATCCCGGACCTTTCGGATCCTTCTTCATGGGTCCCGGATCTAGTTTTCGGAGTGTCCGGCTCCGTTGTGTCCGAAATTTCGTTTCGGACATCTTTCGTGTTCGGATCGGCGCGATCCGGAGTCGTTTCGGAGGCCCGGAGGCGTTCCGCGGCTTTTTCCGCGTGTGTTTTCCGATTCCCGGTGTGTGTTTCGGCTTTTCTCTTCGGACGCTCGTTGCGGGCGAACCGGGCTGTTCACACGGACACGAGTGGTACCGTTGCGATCGGTGCGTTCCGAGGATCGCGGGGGTGTGATTTCCTATTTTTTGGAATTTTACGGATTTTCCGGGTTTTTCTATAAAACCCTTTTTCTTTTCTCTCTCCCCCACCATCTTCTTCTTCCTCTCTTCTTCTTCCTCCTTCCTCCTCCACCGTGTCTCCCTCCCTCTCCCTCTCTTCCTCCCGGTTGGCCACGGCGAGCTCCCCTCCGGCTGCAGACGGCGGCGGGGCGACGGCGCGGCGACGTGGGCGGCGGCGAGGCGGTCGTGGGGGCGTGCGGCAAGCGTGGGAAGCTTAAGGAAGAACGAGGGTTTTCAAGCGTTCTTCGCGATTCGTGGACGATCCGGCGGAGCATTCGCTCCATTGAGGTAGGGTGACGTTCCCTAGCTCTTCGCCGTTCTTTTCCGTGGTTTGTAGGCCGCGGGGAGGCCGAGAGAGGCATGTTTGGGCGTTTTGGGGTTTTTCCATGTTTTGGGGTGAGCCGCCCGATCTATGGTTTTAGCCCATGATTCTATGTTTTGGTAGCTTAGATGCATGCTAGGGGTCCCCAGGGGTCTTCCCCCTTGTTTTCCCCCTCTCCGGTGGAGGTACGGGGGCGTGGTTGGTGTTTTTGGGGTTTTCCCGCCGTAGCGTGCTCTGGGGCAAGCGACGGTCACTCCAGTGACCGTCACATGCTTGTAACGCCCCTAGAGGGGTGCGTTACTTCCCTGGGTGTTGGCCTTTAGGGTCGAGGGCTGTAGCGGTCCTGCGACTGGCCGCCGTTTGCTAGTGACGCCCCTGGGCTGGGCCGTCACATGCTTTCGACCGTTGGGTTTTGACCGTTGGGGGTCAGGCCATGTAACGCACCGAGATAGGCGCGTTACATGCGTGTAACGCACTGGGGCAGGAGCGTTACTTCCTGTTGTCCCCCATGTGGATGGGCCAAGCGACGCGCTGGGGCAGGCGCGTCACTTCCCTTTCCATCCCGAGCGTGAGGGCCACGCGACGCGCTGGTCTAGGCGCGTCACATGCGAGTAACGCACTGAGCCCGACGCGTTGCTTGCAAGCGACGCGCCAGGGTAAGCGCGTTACTTTCCCTGTGGTTTTCGTGGGTGTGGGGTGCCATGTGACGCCCTGGCCTAGGTGCGCCGCTTCCAAGCGACGCACTAGGGTAGGCGCGTCGCTTCCCCCTACCCCCTGGCCGTGTGACGGTCCGCCTTAGACCGCTATTTCCAAGTGACGGCCCTAGAGTGGACCGCCATTTGGCAGTGACGGTCTGAGGGTAGACCGCCACTTCCTGTGTTGCCCCATGAGGGTGGCAACCTCGCTTTTCTCCGACCGTGGTCTCCGTGCGACGGGACTAGTGCGTGGGGTGATTCCCACACGTTGTCGGGCTTGGGCGTTGTTTTCCGTAACTTGAGAGTCTACTCCTTCAGTGACCCTCCACTAGTCGTAGCCTACTAGTACGCGTGTGCTAGTCGCACCAGGGAGTGGTGTACGGGCTGACCTTTAGAGACGGTTTGTGGACCGGTTACCGTTGGGCCCCACGTCTTGCAGCCAGAGTCCGGCTGAGGGGAAAACCGGTCAGAGGGCCAGACCAGGGACGCGCGGTCTGTGTGTGCACACGTGGTTGGGGGCGGTTGGACCCACGTCGACGGGCGTGACCCCAGCTAGTCACTTGTTTGTGGTTACTTGTACGGTGTTCGCGCCTCGGGTAGGACCTACCACGTCAGGCGGTTCACCTGCGGTGCGGTGTAAGACGTCAGGGGACGCTACCGGCTGTGCTTCTAGTGGGTGGTACTCCTGTCGAGTACGGAGTGTCAGACTGTCAGTCGTGTGTTTCCGACCTTCGGGTTTTGACGGTTCGACCGTTGAGTTGCGGTCTTCTCGTACCATGGCACGTGTGTCGGTTTGCGTGCCGTAGGGTCTAGTTCTGTAGAGTACAGGGCTTTCCTTTCCGAGGTACTTTCCTACCGCTAGAGTAGTGGTTTCTCGTTTTTTGAGGTAGGGTTCGAGTGATCCCTACTGAGTCTTGTTCCGAGACTCATTCCCTGCGTGTTTTCACCGTGTTTCAGGCGAGGCGCCACCTTCGGGGAGCGTGTCAGGAGCGCAGCGGAAGCGTGGTGCGGGTGTCCAGAGGTAGTGCCAGAGGTCAGAGCCGGGGGATGCCCCGTGTAGCTGTACTTTTCTTTCTTGTCACTGTACTAGTCGTGGACTACTGTTGCTGTTGTTGTTATTTTATTGTGGACCATGTAAAATGTTAAATTCATTTCTGCAATTATTTGTGATACTTGTGTAGTTTCCACACCATCCTTTTAACCCTTCCGAGTCTTCGGACTCGTGGGTGGCGGTACGAGTCTCGGGTTATCGGGCCTTCCCGGTAATCGGATTCTCGGGTCGTTACAGTTACTCTTGTTGTTATTATTGTTATTGCTACTGTTTATCGTCGTTGTTTCGTGGTGGGGATCCGCAGGACCCCTACTGAGCTAATGAGATGAGGCCCACCCCCTTTCTTTTCAACTGTAGTGGCTCCTTCTCAAGGTGCGTCGGAGTTGTTCATCGGTTCGTAATTGCCAGCCTGCCAGAGCCGAGGGCGTGCCCGACGATTGAGTACGCTTTCATTTCCGTTGACGATACTAGTGGACTAGACTTTGTAGTTGATTTATTAATTGAAAATGTAAATTTATTTCCTAATATTTCAAAAGTTAATTGTGTAGTTATTTCCAACATTATTTTGAATTTCAATGTGTCTCCACAACATCCAAAATAACCCTTCCGAGTCTTCTGGCTCGTGGGTGACGGGTTAGGATTTAAATGGTATCGGGTATATTCTGATATCCGGATTCTGAGTCATTACAATAATGGTCGTGGTTCGATCGTGAGATTTGAAGTTTTGATGTAGATCGACATTTTCAGCATGTAAGATCAACATTAGAGATAGGGGGATGAATTTCGGCCTTTCTCTTATAGTTTTCCTATCATTTTACGTAGATTCGAACTAGAGAGGGGATTTATTTCATGATTAAGGGAAAATAGGATGACGGGATTTTGTGGCGATTCCCGATGAATCCGTGCGACGATTTGTAGTTTAACGATGTTTTTCTGATGGTGTGATCGAAGGGGACAAGTTCCTCAATTTCTTCCCCCTCGTATGAGACGAGTGGGGCGTGGGTTTGAACCCCCAATACGCGGTTCTAAATGGGAAATCTCCACAGAGGGCAGCCATGTCTTTGGACGTCGAAGATTGGGGGTGACCATGTTGATGGCCACCATGTATGACTGGGCGGCTAGACCTTTGGCCACTTTGCATAGTTGGGTGGCCAAGTAGGTGGCCACCCAGTGGGGTGAGTCTGTTGGGCGGCTAGAATGCATATTTTTGCATAGGGTTGTTCCCATATGAGCTGTACGAGCTAGTAGCGGATGGTTTAGATGTCTGGCCAAATCTTCTTGTGGTTTGGTGGCGTTGGATCACATTGTGTTCACATTCAGTGTGTGTGAGTTGGTGGTGTTCAAGTGATTTTCATTATGACTATGTGTTCTTGCCTGGAGTGATGCATCACTAGTTGTGGAGCCCGAGTCAAGGGAAATCAGTCGTAGGGCCTAGGCGTTGAATAGTTCGCCTAGTGTGTGCACAAATGTCTGGGGGGCGCAGACATCGTGTTGACGGCAGTAGGGGCACGATCACCGTGTTAAGGGTAGCAGAGGCACAGACCCCGTGTTGACAGTAGTAGAGGCACGAGACCCCAGGTTGTCCTTGTGGGAGGGGTGTGTGTGTGACGCATTCGTCCTTGCTACTTGTGTTTGTGATTCTCCCGTTGGTCGAGATTGATGTTTTCCTGTCACATGTAGCTGCGACATTATGCTACCTGCTTGTGACTTGGGTGACAATGTTATTGGTAGCTTGCATATTTATTTCCTGCCAACTATTCGTTGTTATAGTTTAGTGAGGTATGGACCCAAGAGACCCCCCTACTGAGTCAATGAGATGAGACTCATCTCTTTTATTTCTTTTAAGTGAGCCTCTTCTTCCACGTGGTTCTTCGGAGGCCCAGTGCGGCGCCAGTGATATTTCTTAACTGTCAGTTTGCTAGAGTCGGGGTATGTCCCGTGATTATGTACTTTTTCTTTCTGTTAGATTGTACTTGTTATGGACTTAAACTCTGAACGGTAAATGGTATGAATTGTGTAATATTAAATTTTTTATATTTTAATTCCTACACTTATTTTAGATACTTGTACACTTCTATACTGATAATTAACCCTTCAAATATTATGGCTCGTGGATGACAAGTTAGAAGTCAGGTCACGTTAGTGAGTTCCTTTTCGATGTATATTTGACAAAAAGAGAACTTTAGAGAGATACATATGTAAAAATCTCACAAACAACACCCCCCCCCCCCCCCCCGGAACCGCAACGAATCCCGTCGTGCGGTGAGACCGCTCCGCCCATCCCACCCACCAGGTGCGACAAAAATCTCCTGCCACCAATGGGTGACGCCCGCACCCAATCGCCTTTCCGTCCGATCACAAACGGACGGCATCCAGACATGTTCCGACAGGCACCGTGGTCCCCCCACGGCCCCCCTCGTCCGCGTCCACGGATTCGGAGGGCGACCTTTCAGTTCGCTTTTCCGTACTCTCTACCGAACGGTATCCCAAGTCACGGGTTTCGGGTCCCCCACGAGTGTGGCAATCTCGTAGATAAATACTAAACATCAGGCCATTTAACGTGCGGTTCTCCACGCTACCCGTACCCGGGAGGCCCGGCTCATGAGAGCCCCACCCATCGGGCGGTGCTCTGTCGACCAACCCCACAAATCCAGCCATCGGACGATCCGGGATGCCGCGCGTACGCATTCCCTACCGGTGAGATCGCATCGCATGCTTTCGCCCGTACCCGCTCCCATTTCCCTCTCGGCTAGTAAACCTTCTATTCGATTTCTAGGTTTTTTTGTTTATGTTTTTCTCCTTCTTCTTGTCCAAGACACATCGCTGGATTCCTCGGCGAATATTTCGAATGATATGACCCCTGCGATTTCGGCAATCTCGCCTTGCTCGTAGATGTCTCTGTTTATATATTTCTATTATCTGGTTTCTGATTTTTGTAAATCGTGGTCGTAATTGGGGAATCTGGGGATTCGGCGGGTTCCCCAGAGATTAGGGTTCTTGGTTCTGCTCGAGTTTAGTAGCGTCTGTATGACAAATTTGTTGCTGTAGATTTTGTGAGACGGGGCAGGTGGAGATGAGTGAGAGCCACGCGAAGGCATCGCACGGCGGCCTCTACCGTGGCCACCACCTTCACCACCCCGCAGGCGCCGCCGGCATGCAGCTACCCGGGCAGATCGACGAGGTCCACGTCGGGGGAGGCGGCGGGGGCGGGGCGGTGGCGGGCGGCGGCGACCAGCAGATTCTCGCCCGGGCCGATGCCCACGCGGTCCAGGGATATGGCGGGGAGCAGGACCACCGGGGCCACCAGAACAGCGGAGGGGATGCGATTGAGGTAGACGAGGACGGGGCGGTGGAGAGGGAGATGATGGGGGCGGACATGGCTCCCGATGCCGGCAATCTGGGGATGATTTCCGCTCCAGGCATGGGGAACCAGCTCACTCTTTCGTTCCAGGGGGAGGTCTATGTGTTCGACTCCGTGTCGCCGGAAAAGGTAGCGGTCTTTGTGGCGCTTGTGCAGTGAAACGCGCTTCCAGTTGTGATGTTCCTAAGCTTGGGGTTTCCCTTACTTGACTGATATTAACCAGGAACTATGAAAGTTCAATTGAGTCGTATTATTCCTGGAGCTTCTGCTTAGCATTGAGCTGAATGAACTGTTGCTATGGGGGATTCGAAAGCTTAATGTCTCAGTTCTGGCATGGTGAAAATATCTGTTCTTTTATAGCAGGTTGTATTGCTGTCATTTTTTCCTTGGTGATTTCTTTGGTTTTTTTCCCTCCATCTCAGACTTCTTTGGTTACTTCTCTATGATCAGACAACCAATGGGTACGCTTAGTGGTAGACTGGAATTTATGGAAATTTGGGTCACTCTTCATTGAGTGAACCAGTGGTTAAGATTCAACACACCATGAAAGATGAAGAAGTGATTGGATGGGTTTTTTCCCGGTACAAACTCTGGGTGACTCGTCCAGAGCTGAGCACTAGATAATTGCTGCTGGGAATGTTCGATTGACGGTAATTGACACAGTGACATCTAGCTTTGAATGGACAGGTTGCTTCTCATCCGTCCGAGGCTTTGTATCATTTTTATATGTTTTTAATTTGTCAGTTATCATGATGTTAGTAATGATATTAGTCTTCCTTCAAAGTTCAAACATCATAAAGAATACTCTCTGAGAGGCACATGATCACTTTGTCACGCCATTGACCACGAGAAAGGCAAAGTTATTACTAGAATTTTTAATATCTTTTTTGTGGCATCATTATGATTGGTTAGGGAACAAACATATGAAAGACAGCTTTTGCCTGTTGATCTGTTTCCGGTTTGGTTTACAGGTGAACTGTGGTATTGATCAGGGTTTGCCTTGCCGGTGCGTGCTGGCATGTACTGGCTGTGCCGGATCGTGCCAGCACAAAACTGGCACGCCGGCATGTTGGCACGCATCTGGTCCGGCACCAAGTGGAGGGAAGAAGAAAGGGGGAGGGCGTCGGGGTGGCTGGTGTCGTCCGGCAGCGCGGGGGAGGGCTGAGGGCGGCGGGGCAACTGGTTGAGTCTGGCTGCATAGGGGAGGGCCGAGGGCGGCGGGGGAACCGCCTGAGTCGGGCGACGCCAGAGGAGGGCGGCGGGGTGGCCGGTGTCCTTTGGCGGGTTGGGGAAGGTGGTGGAGGGAAGAACTGAAGAAGAAGGGGACTGGGGATTGGGGAGAGCGGCGGATGGTGTGGTGTGGTGGGGGCGTGCGAATTAGGGTTAAGGGGTGGAAATTTTTAAAAGAAACCCTATAGAAATCAGCTTTATGTCATTAGAGGCCTCAATGTATTTTTATTTAAAAATTTCTTTTTTACAAAAAATGTTCTCGATCCAGTATGGTACGGTACCATATCGGATTGTTCCTAAAAAGAACTTGCACGGACGGTACAAATGATATGTCAAACCTTGGTATTGATATTGATCACGATTGTCTTTTCTAGTTGTCATACTTCTCTTCTGAACCTCATGTAAATCAGTAGGCTAATTATGAAACTGTGCACTAGTTTTTCATATTTGAAGACTGATAGTACATTTTGGCATAGGATGTGATAACTTGCAGACTCTTACAGGCTTGCATTCTTCGCATTATTGCTATGGCATCCATGTAATTCTTGAATGATTTTTAAAACGTGGAAATTCCTTTTGTTTGCAATTGGGATGTCTTAGGTTTGAAGAATGAAAATTCTGCTCTGTGGTTATAAAAGGGTGCTGATACATGCTAGAATTCTGCTGCATGGTTATTGGTTATAAAAGGTTTGAAGTAATGCCCGTTGAAATGAAAAAGGAGGAGTACCCCCATCTCATGGATCCAAGCCTTGGCCGCTAGGCTAGAGGCATCCTAATAAGTGCACCCTTGTAATGACCTAACAACTTTCTCTCTCTAGCTGATCCTAGAGGGAGAAGCTCTGGGGTTTTTTCAGCCCCATGGCATGGTGGGGAGGACGCTCGCCGGATGCCGCCTCCGGGGCGAATAGAATCTCCCTGGCGGCTGGGGACCTGTGCATCAAGGTGGGAGCTACTATGCTTGGAAGGGCTATCGGAGATGAGGGTGGGGAATGTTGAAAATCTTGGGTGCTGTCTGGCCGGCTGCCTACTTGCTTTAGGTGCCGGAAGAAGGGCCATGCCTAAAGATTTTGCAGGGCAAGGGTGAAGGAATGCCGATCAATGTCGGTCATGCGCAGACATGGTAAAGAGGCCGGCTTTTGGGCTACAGGAGATGGGGAGCGGGGTGTGTATGGAGGTAGGTGGTATCGCGGAATTCTTGCGCACCCGAACCCAATGGCTTAGGCGGTGCCTATGGGGGGCGTTTGTCAAGAGAGGGGTGGATGTAGATAATGTGAAGCAGCTATTGAAGATGTGAGTAGGCAGCCAATGGGAGGGGCGAATGGTTTCGGCGGCAACCTTCCTTGCAATCAGACAAGACGAAGCAACTGTGGCTGCCACGGTAGAAACTGGCTACCTAGCAGCGAACGGTATTCTTCTCTGCCTTCAGCAGTGTGCAATAGGCAGGGGGATCTTCCCCAACCTTAGAACGTAGAGGGTCCGCATCAAGCTAGAGGGAGCTTTGATCATCCTTTGTGACGAGGAATGCCTCTCTTTCCTAGTGTGGAGGTTTGAGAAGATTGAGGATGGCAGTTTGAGTTTTGTGCCAAGGGGGTCTCGAATGACGGTGGAAGCCATCGTGCTGCTGTCTTCCATGGCTGATGTGCCAGTCGTTGTCACTGTTGAGGTCAGCGAGGAGCTCTTAGCCGTTCCTGTCCACTCCTTGCAGGATCCGCCGATGCGAGCTTTAGCCTGACACATACATCGGAGAGAGGTAGAAGACAACTAGGGGGTCTGTGTCAACACAACGATGGCTGATTCAAATTCGAATCGAACAGCCGCTTTCCGTGGGCCGAACCACCCCAACAGAGTTGGGCCGAGGAAGAATGGGGCTCAAAAACCTACTGTCGGGCCGATCTCCCACCTTATGGGCTTAATGGAGCAACCCAAACCCAACTCCGGTCCTGGATCCATACCCACTTGCCCATGACTTACCCAAATCCGGGAGTCACGAGCTAAGCAGGTCAAATGGGCCTGACACTGTGTCGTCCTCGCTCGAACGCCACCTTTGGTTCTCAGTGACGGAAGGTGGCCAAGGGGATCTCTAATGGCTAATGGCGACTATCTCCTGGACATCGTCGGCAACCTTCCGACAGCTGTGCGGCAGGTCCCAACAATGATCTTTCAGCTAAATGCAGACAACCACCGGCAACAGAAGCACTTGTCGTCTTCGATGATGCTGATGGCTACCCAACTGGCCGCGGTGGAGTAGGTGGAGCGGGAAGGGTGGCCGAGGAAGATCCAAAGGCCCTGCAGAGGAGCTTGCCACACTGGCCGATGTACGGCGGGGATGGGATAGGCCCATTTTTGCCAACGGGATAAACGCAAATCTGCTTGCTTCGGAGGTGAGGGCTACACCGACCAATGCTTTACGGCCTTAGGGGATCTTGCAGCCCTCTTCTAGGAACTGGTCCACGAAGAAGCTCTCTTGGCGTTCCTAGAGGAGGACTTTCTAGTTGGGGCTGAGGAAGGCCTGCAGTATGGGGAGACTAGGAAGGAGCTTTATGGGCTGGGGAAGGAGGTCAAGGAGATGGTGGCTGTGGTGGAGAGATGGACTGAAGACCAGGTGAGGGAGTTGCTCGAGAAGGTAGGGGTGTCTTTCTTGGGTTGGAGGAAATTAAAGGATTATTTGTGACAGTGCAGAAGAGGTGGCTGCTCACCTTGGCCAGAGAGATGAGGGGTGGGAAATCTGCCAAGAAGGGTGACAGACTGACAGGTGGCGAAAGGGGGGAGGTAGAACGGGATGCCCAGGAGGATGAGGAAGAGGAGGGTGGGAGGGGAGAACAATTCCCAGTACCAATGAGGATGAGGTCATGGAATGTGAGGGGGCTAGGTGGGAGGGAGAAGAGCAATGAAGGAACTAGTGAGTAGGTGCAAGATTCATATCCTTTGCCTTCAAGAGACAAAGTGTGAGGGGGGGGGGGGTGGATATAATGAGGGAGGTTGGGGGCACAAGACTATCAAAAGTGGTGGTCTCTTCAGCACAGGGGAGAGTAGGGGGTATTATGGTGATGTGGAATGAGTTTGAGGTGGAGGAGATGGAGGACAGCTTCATGTGGGACTTGCTTTCTGACAGTGTTGCCTGTGTGGGATAGAGGGGGAGGATATTGACCACTTATTCATAGGCTGCCACTTCTCCCAAGAATGGTGGCAACATGTTCTCTCTAAGATCTAGTGTGGCGTGCAGCTCAGGTAGACAGTTGATCAACTCTTGAGGGAGTTGGCATAGGCATTGGCCACTCGAGGGAGATAGGCGGATTTGGTGGCTTATTCTACAAGCCACCCTTTGGGCCCTTTGTGGCGAAAGAAACACAAGGATTTTCAGGAAGGAAGCAACCATACCTGAGAAAGTAGGTGATTTTGTTGGGGAAAGGGTGAGAGAGTGAGCTGTTCTTCTTTCTAAAGCAGATGCCCATAACTCTGCCATTTTGGCCTTTTGGGGGGCCCAGAAAGGTACATATCTTTTTGGTGTGTACCCTGTCCTTTTGTATAGGTATGTAAAGGGATGTTTCGAGAGATCACAACATATAATTGTAATTCCTCTTTCTATTTTAATTTATAAACATAGTGGTACTATCCACTTTAAAAAAACATAAGTGTACCTTTTTTGTTGTGCAATTTAGGATAGAGTTTTTTTTTTGAAGTAAGGAAGGCAGACTTGGGGATCGGGATCGGATCAGCCGGCCCAAAACCGATCCGGATCGATGGGATTGGACAATCCCAAACTGATCCCAAGCCGAGTTGGCTGGGTCAGGCCAGTCGCTTATTGGAGTGGAGAAAACAATTCGAAAAGGCAAAAACTCCTAAAAAAAGGAACTTTGTTCCAATAATGGAGACACAATTTTAGATGAGAAATCCATACTATTCATGCATTGGATTATATTTACTAAAGTTGTACATTGAAGTTACTGAAAAAGTTGTACATTCAAATTTTGACCGCTGGGCAACTTCCAGCAGCCCTTCTCAGTTGAGGAGCCGCTGGGATCCCTCCCCCCACCCACCACAATTCCAAAAAATGTTTGGAACTAAAAAAAAAACTAGGATTGTCCGATCCCGATCGATCTCCACTGATCCGGCTGATCCTATGAAGAGGATCGGGATCAGGGGGTCGGGGTCCGATCAGTTCAACCCAAAACCAATGAGATCGGACCGATCTGGCCCTATCCGATCCGATCCTGCACATCATGTTTTGAAAATCTTGAGTTATAAACTTGGAAGTTTTTATGATATCTAGGCCATCCTTTTCGCTGCTGATGTATGATCTCTGGTTTGTGTAATAAAAAATATCACTACTGCTCTTCAAGAAGCTTATTTTAACATTTTTACTTAATCTTGTAACCAAATATGAGCATCCGAATGTTAGAAGCGTGTCCACGAAGATTCTTAATCAGATGGTTATCTTGGGGAAAAGGCTTGATTAAAACAAAAAAAGGTTGAGGAATCTAAGGTAGAGCAAGATGGTCCACACTGTACTGCTGATTTCTGTTTTTTAACTAGAGTCTTGAATCTGAATTCAGATAACATCTTGGTTGGAATTGATCCAGGCAAACAAATTTAGTTGGCCAATTTGACTTGGAACCACCCTCTATCAAGGCCTTAATGTAGTGGAAACTATCTTCTCTTCTTCCAAAAATCAAAGATTCTCAATGGAAGAAATAAAGAGTGTCAAAAGATAAAATAAACCATTACAAGCTATAGTCAAGCACCAGTGAGTTGGTTCTGCAGTTTCTATTCCCGATCAATTGCATAGAATACACAACATGGTAATGAATACTGCAAACTAGTTGACACTGCTTCTGCTTGTGCGAAGTTGCAGTAAAGATCTCTGAAACTAGTTGCAAACCTTATTCTAATTATCATGTTAAAAAAGCTTTTATAAATTATAAGGCAACAATTTAGCATTGTGGTTTTGCTCCTTGAGGCAGGGTTGTGGATGCTTTCATGTTTTCACCGAACATTGTAACTCTCTTAGAAGTTGCGTAATCTTTTTGATTATATCCGCAGGTGCAGGCTGTACTTTTGTTGTTGGGTGGTCGAGAATTAACTTCTGGTGTAGCTTCACTTCCATCATCCTCAAACCAAAATCCTAAGGTTATTTCATGCATCAAATTTCTGGGTTTTCTGTTTTCCAGAGGCTGCAGTTCTATAATTTATAATGTTCATTTACTTTGTTTGACCTGATGCTTTCCAGCGCTCAAACTTTCCCCAGAGAGTTGCCTCATTGATGAGATTCCGCGAAAAGCGAAAAGAAAGGAATTTTGACAAGAAAATACGGTACACTGTTCGTAAAGAAGTAGCATTAAGGTAACAGATGCATTAATTGGCACTGTATACGACTTTATGTTCAGTCTGTTTGTAATAGTCTATCAAATACTTGGAAGTGAATTTTAGTTATTTAAACAAGTAGAAAAGTGAAGAAAAATATGTAAAATAAGGAAAAATAAGAAAATGTTTCAGAGCTATGGCATGTTTGCAAAAAGGAACTCTCTATTTAGTGAGTATAATAGTATATACATAAATGACTCTTTACATGATGAATGTGCACACATATAACCCTTGCTGTTTGTACACCGTTTGCCAACTGAGGGATATTATGTGTACAATAAATATACGGAGGACTATTTACAGTTAGTCATTGTGCAGTAGGTTTTTGACAAATGAAAACCCTCAAAAGAGAACTTGACAATAGGGAAAGAGGCTCCTTTGTCCGTCACCTTCTGCTACTACACTCAGATGGCTGAGTTGATGAAAACAAATCTAAATTGGGTCAACTTGGATTATGATCATTGATCATGTGAATTAATTGATTCTTACACAAAACATTTGTTATTCAAAACATGCCAACTTTGATAATCTTCTTTGCAGGTTTTCTTGCTGCAAATCTTTTGTTTCCATCTATGAACCTTTGTAGCTAGGATGAGAAGTTTATTATAAGAGAATCTCCTGTTACTGTTGCATGTTTTTTGCATTTTTGCCTTCACATTCTCTCCTCTTGTCATAAATTAGTCTCATTTTTGTTTCTTCCTTTTACCTTGCTACTAATGAAATAATGCGGTTGTTTTTACACATTTATACTTTTCCTTGCAATTTCATTATCAACTGGATAATTGCAGGATGCACCGGTACAAGGGTCAATTCACGTCATCCAAATCAAAGCCAGATGATGCAACCATGGGTGTTACAATTTGGGATGCCACCCAGCAGTGGGGTGCAGTTGACAGTCAACCCCAAGCAGCATCTTTGTGAGGCCCTTGAACCTTTCCTCCGCCTTTTTTTTTCTCTGGGGTTTGCGAGATTGGAAGGTGCTTCTTCTTGTGTGGTCAACTGCAATGACTAGGCTAAGTAAGCCAGAATGCACGCTGGGCAGTCCATTATTTAGAATTATGTTTGAGTACTATTGTTCATTCCAGATGATCAGAATTATGCTTGATAATTTCTTTTGTAAGGTGAAATCCATGAATAATAAAATTGAAAGTCAATATGGATTATCCAACTGTTCCAGTGTCGAGTCCAGGGATTTAACTTTACATCTGATTGTGCATTTCCTGTCTCTTCTCAAAATTTGGTCTTATTTTCACTTTGGCATATTTCAGGTGTCATCACTGTGGAATCTGTGCAAAGGCAACCCCGATGATGCGTCGTGGACCTGATGGTCCAAGAACTTTATGCAATGCATGTGGACTTATGTGGGCAAATAAGGTACCATATTTATTGTGGGTTGATTGAGCTTAGATCATCATCATTATCTTCATCAGAGTTTCATTTCAACTTTCTGGCGCTTTGCAGAATGAATTCTATCTCACCATTTTATTATCTCATCTTTCATTTTCATGACTAAACCTACAAACTTTATATCGTTTCTTCCTACCTCTAAATAACTCATTTTAGGCCTTCCTCCAGTCATTTTGCTATCCTCCACTTAAATTCAGTGACACCTTCTAACTGGTGCTGAACTTGGATAACAGTATCCATGCTCAAACCACCAGAGTTTATTTCCCCTCGACTTAGAATCAGTAAGAACTGCTCCTAAGTTCTCGTGTATATGTTTTTTATCTTGTATGCTTCACCCAAATGTATTACTATCATTTTTTAAAGAAATTTTCAAGGGTGTCATCATGTGAAACTGGTTTGGGACATCGGGCCTTTCCATTTGTTCTCTTCATTAGGCGAATGCTCATATTTATAGAAGGCAACAACATTGGACGAACATGTGATTGCTGATACTGGATTCAATTTGCAAACAGCATTTGAATGACTCAGTTAAAGTATTTTACCAATCACTTCTTTGAATGGCAAAGTTATTAGAAATCCATTTTATTGCTGAAAGCACGGTTGGCCAATTTGTACTGTACTGTATGTTGGGGAGACTGGTCCCTAGATACGGTTAGCCCTGTCAATGGATCGGATCCGGGTCGGCCCTTTTCCCCCTCCCGCTGGCCGTCGCTCCCACGAGGGACGGGATCAAACCCTAGGAGGCCGCGATGCGCCGATGATGGAGATGGGGTTGCTCGCCCTAGAGGCTGATGGTGATGGAGCAAACCCTAGAGGGAGGCGATGCGTCGATGGCCACGGGAGGCGATGGAGCAAACCCTAGAGGGAGGCGATGTGTCGATGGCCACGGCCCACAGGAGGCGATGGCGATTGGGTTGCTCGCCCCGAAAGCAGCGACTTTATGGCGCCCCGATGACCCGATCCGAACTCCTTCGTTTCGGATCAAAAATCTTTCGCCCCGGATCCACACAGACGTCTCACCGCCATTCAAATAGGCAGCTCCGAATCCGAAAATAATTTCAGATTCGGATCGGATTTCGGATCCTAATGCATCCATTGACACCCCTAGATACGGTAGCGATTCGATCCCCTCACCATGCAGCCATCGGACTCCATACTACACTTGACAGCTTGCATGTGGACCTGCATACCTGCGCTGTCGTCCTCCAGAACACTGATTGCCGGGAGTACATTGGAGATGCTGGAGCGTGGCCTAAAACCCTGCAAGTGCATCCTCTGCAGCGTGGACATGGCTTCTCTGCTGAAGCCGTTGCCGCCAAACACTTCCGTGATCATGCTGTTCCAGGTGATGCCGTTGGGTACTACCCCGAACTCACACATCCAATTAACGGCCCGCAGTGCCTCCCCAACGCATCTGCTCCTGGTGTAACTGCAGATCATGGCACTACAGGGGATGACAGCTGGGCTGGCCATTCCATTGAACACCTGCTGCATGTCTGGCATGTTATCGCACCTCAGATACGTGTGACCAAGGGAGGTCTGAACAAAAGGGTCCCCGGTGCAGCCGGATGCCAAAGCGACAGCGTGGACCCAGTGGCCGGCGGGGAGGGCATCTGACTGCAGCCCGGAGCACGCCTTAAGGACGCTCGGGAGGATGAAACTGTTGAGGGGGGGGGAGGCTGCAGCGGAAGAGAGCGAGGGCGAGCGCACAGTCACCCAAAGACGGTGACTTGGAGAGGGTGGAGATGAGGTTGGACTGAGGAGGGTCCTGGCAGAGGCCCTGGAGAGGGTTCAGCTGTCGGGTGGTGGTGTTGACTCCTGCACCTGGGAGACGTCGGTTCATGTCAGATCGAGGAGGAATGCCTTCTTCTGCCGATCTTGGCTTCCGGCGATGGGGGACATGAAGGCTGCTTCATCTTCATTATGGGTGACTCAGCTGGTCTGGACTGGCACGGACAGTGCTGTACCGTACTGTCGGGAACTCCGGCGCCTGAGCCGACGGTACAGCCAACCCTGGCTGAAAGAAGCTCAGTTTTTCTTCCTTTAATATATAGATGACAAATAACTCTCATGTCTCATAAGCAGTTCTTGGCAATTTGGCTTGTGTGCGCACCCTTGACATTTCTATGCCTAGCTCCACCTCTACCCCTTTTTCCTACCCACATTCATCAAGCTTTCTCATACAAAACCTACAGTTTTCCCTGCTCTAAAAATTGAGCAGATATTTTGTATGCAAACATTTACTGAAAGTAGTGCGCCTGTATATTTCTTTCAAGAAGCAATAGCTTTTAGGTGCAGCTGAAGTGAACTGATTGTTTGGTTCAATATGATAAGAATGCACGGGTTAAACAGACTGCCATATCACCGTGTCATGTGGAATTTCCTTTTTATGTGCTTCAGTAAAGGTGGGTGGAGAACATCAGAACATTGCATGTGAATGGGTTATTTTTCTTGTCCCCCCATCTTTTCAGTTTGTTTTCAGTGGCATCTACTCTTTCCTGTGTTTCACTAAAACTAGTTGGACAACAATGCATGGCAGTGCGATATTTTAATCAGTTTTCAATGGCTTTGCCTGTGTACTTTCTTGCAGGGAACACTGAGGGATCTTGCCAAGAGTCCATCCACTTCCATACAGCAGAACATGCACACCACTCCGCCAAACCCAAAAGAGGGAGTGAGTTGTCTTTGAAACCCCCCCCCCTTTTTTCCCCTGTTTCCATTTTTTTTAAAATTCTCATTTCCGTTCGTCTTTCCTGATGCCTACCTTGTTACTTTCTTTTTGTTTAAATCCTTTCTTCTTTTTCTGCTCTTCAGACTCAGGCTATTGAAGCAGTCCATCAGCAGCCTCTCGCAATTGTGGTAAAGGGGCATGATGCGCTGCAATGACTGGTACTTCAGCAACAGAACGATGTAGATTGAGGAGAAACCAAAAAAAAAAAAAAAGGGAAAAAGAATGCCGAGTCCTCAGTAAGACTGTTCGCCGCTACTTGAGCTTTTCATGTGCGATGTTCCTATATGTACAATATGCGTGATAACAGAATAATATAGTAGGAATTTTCCAAGTCAGATGTGGCTGTTTTCATGTATTTTTTCCAAGGAGATGTGGTTGAACTTTTCCTGGTGTTCTTGCGTGAGGTTGTGCTGAGATGTGGTTATCTGTAGAAGTGTGGTATACTTTGTTAACCAGGAGGCTGAACATGTAAAGAGGATACGCTTGGTCTTGATATATTGAAATCTTTCGTTGTATAATTTTGCCTAATGGGTTCCCTAGTTTTGTAGACGGTATCCTACAATGACTGCTGCACATCCTGGTGTGCAACAGGCATGTGCACATCTGGTCCCGTCAACCTGGGTAGACTAATGAGCGCAGAGTGTGCACCAGCAGCACCACCCGGTGTATGGCAAGCTTGAACTCACAAAAGGTTGCACATGTTGTTGTATGCGAGATTTTTTTTGTCGTTGTTGGTTGTTGTTTTTATATAAAGATCGTCCTCCTCCGAAACAAAGATAACACGTCTGCTCGGGACACCGCCGTGGTGTGTAGGATTGCTCGCCATTGGTTTAAAGCGCTTCGAGTGCCAGCAGCATCAGATGGGAACTGGGGGGGGGGGGGTTTGGAGATAAACAGGCTTGCGGTCGGCCGCAGGGAAGCAGAGTTGTGTTCTGCAGGACGTGGTGGCAACAAGAATGATGGGACGTCATCGATGAGACTGTGGCTCTCTGACGCATGGGCGGCATGGTATACGGGTTTTGGCCGGGCTCCGGTTAACACTAGGCCAACTTCCCTGCTGGGGTGTCCTGGTTTGGACTCACGAAACAAAACATGCAAAGCCCAAGCCAGTACCGGACGCCCAACATGAATCCATTTAAAAGCTGTGCCCGCTTCACGCAAACAAAACTTTTCTTAAGAAAACGGGGTGATTACAGATCACAGGCTTACAGTTTGCTAGATTCGACCATGACTATTTGCCTTTTCAAATACTTATTATGTGACGACCCGGATCTCGGATACCAGATATACTCGGTAGGACTATCGAATACACCTGATATCATCCGGAACCCGCGAGGCCTTCCAAGAGCGGTAAAACTCCAAAGGGAAAAAGGATTGTCGTGTAGTACATTGAAGTCACAGAGATAACACAGTAAGTAATTAAATTTCATTAGATTGGTTTGCTAAAGTAGCAGAAATAAAATTACTTTTTATTAACAATTCAATTTAACAATTACGTCAGAGTCCAGTCCAGATAATTAAAGACAAGTACAGGCCACAGGAAAAGAACGTACACTGAGGTCGGGGGAAACCCGACGCAGGTACCGCTGGCAGCTACGGACGCGCCACACCAGGAACCACGAACAGGGGCGACACCACCCACCTGAAAAGAAGGGGTGAGTCTCCAAACAGAGGCTCAGTAGGGGTCATGCGGATCCCCACTGAAAAAAAAATACGCAGAACACGGAACAGAAAGCAACAGTAGTAGCAAAGCAGGAAAAGCTACACTACCAAGCTGTAAAAAGAACGGGAACAGCAGGAGTAGGGAACATGCTAAGAGCAAGGGAAGCTAAAAGAAAAGGGAAAAAGTCGTACCGAACAGGCGCGACAGCTGAACCAACCTAGCTCCCCAAACTACTCCAAGCAGCGACAGAAGGGCGACTCTGATCTGACAAAGTCAGGAGTTACCGATCTGCCGACACGATGCCAGGCCTAAGACAAAGACTAGCAAGGACAGACAAAAAGTCTAGGAAAGACCTAGACAGATGACGGACAGACTCGACGGCACACACGACTAGAACGTCGTGCACACAACACAACACTGACCTCGAGTAGGGCCACGAGAGGGCTAACCCGGAAAGGTCACGACGCGCAAGAAACGCGAAGAACACGAAGAGTCACGTGTCACGTGAGGGAAGCGCCTCCTTACTAGAGGAACAGCCAGCTGCGTCCACTGACGTCTTATGTTGCGCCGCAACACACACCACAAGTGTCTCGACTACCCACCGAGCGCGACCAACACGGGCACGGCCGAGTCGCAGACCCACGCAAAACCACTATACAAGTACTAGTCAGGGTCACGCCCGTCGGCGTCAGTCCAAAGCCCCTGACCACGTGTGCACACACCGACTCTTGCTGGAGAGCCAGGCCTCTAGCTAGTTTTCCCCACCCAGCAGGACGCCACTGTACAGCGGGAGCCCACGGAAATTAGCTTACAAACCGTATAACGGGAAGACCCCTCCGCCATTCCCAGGCGGGTCGGCAACTCAAGGCCTTAGGGCTACAACAATTGGAGGCTCACTAGGCACAGAGACTCTGAAACAAGAGTGCTGTAGTACAAACAGCAAAGAAGCACTGTCGCACGTACTACGAAGCACCAAGGCGGCAAGACAACTGCCAACAGACTCAGGACAAGGCGACTAGACCTACTACGTAACGATCCTTGAGTCGGACGACTCAAAGGCAAGATCGTCACTGACAGCGGAACAAGCCGCCAATCGGTCTAATCCTAAGCCACGCGAAACGACACTCCGCAGAAAATGACTCACGGAGACCTGAGGGAACACCGAGGACCCTCAGACACGCCTGGACACGTAGATCGAGGTAGGATGATACCTCGAAGCATCCAGAACCATGTCTCGAACTGGGCAGAACCGTCGAGACACATAAGGCTACCTGTCAACCACTGGGTGACCCCGGGTTGACCGGAACCAGACAAAGACACACAAGCACAAACCCTCTTGGCCACCTCGGAACACGGTTACAGCCCTCACAGGACATCGGGTGATGTCCGCGTGACAATGGCAAATCCCAAGGTCAAGCCAAGATACCGGAAACCAAACCACCGGTAAACCACTCTCTGGGCCTAGGCTATCCATCACTCGGCCGCTAGGTCAACCAAGCAGTCAAGGAGGACTCGCCACGCAACCAGAGGCAAAGACACTGGCGGTCCTAGATTAAGTCGCTCGGAGAAACTATAGCAGTCAAGGAATAGACCGCACACAATTCACCCGAACCGACCGATCCAGGGAACCACCGGACAGACAAACCAACATTAGCAGTCCAGGATAGGACCACTAGAAACATCGCCCTAACTCACGTAGGAGACCGACACGAAACAGACAGGACATACGGAGACTTGGGAGAACTCCGACATCCTCAAGGCACCCGGACATGCAAACCGAGGCCAAATCGTACCTCTAGGTGTCCAGAACCACGTCTCGAGCTGGACAGATCCATCGAGACACAGGCAAGGTCGCATGTCGACCATTGGATCACACCGGGTCGACCAGACCAGAGCAATGACTCTAACACGACACCGGGAGAAGCCACCACGGTATACCGATGACACATCGGGGATGAGTGGTTCAGAATGGACCACTCAACAGGATGGACGGTCCGAAACTGACCACACAAAGGGGATGAACGATCCGAAACTGGCCACTCAACCAACAGGGATAGACGGTCCGAAAGGGACCATACAACAGGATAAACAGTCCATACAGGACCGCACAACGGGATGAACGGTCCCAACCTGACCGCACAACTCCCAGGGGATATGTGGTCTACCAGACAACCACACAAGGGGATATGTGGTCAGCAGACGACCACACAACTTCAAACCGACATAAGATGGACGGTCCAAGACCAACCGCCCAAGGGGATGTGCGGTCTATCGTGCGACCACACAACCACAACCGACATAAGGATAAACGGTCCAGGGATGGCCGCCCTTATACATGAACGGTCCCTGAGTGACCGTTCAAGCGTCACGGCGAGCAAACCGTGGGTTCGGCCCAACGGAGGCCTTTCCACGCCCCGTTCGTCCCGAGACGAAGGGGATACAACCATGGACCTGCTGGCAATCACATAGACTCCGTCCGGAGTCAAAACGACGCACGGATCGCAAGAAACGGGCGATTCTAACGAAATCACCCAAAAAGGGTTTCCGGACTTCCCGGAGCCCTAGCGGTCAAACGGGACCACCAAACGAAACGAAATCAGTGACTATGGAACGCTGACGTCCCAGGGAGTCCATTGACAGTAACTGATCTAAAAATGGTTGCCGTTTTTCGGTGAACCCTACAAAACCCGAAAATCACGGTTTAGGCTAAACAAGCCCAAACTCAGTCGTTTCTCGCCGAACGACGTGCAATGGCAGGGAAAACGTGCAGGAGGAAGTGAAGATCCGTCACCCTACCTCCACCGAAGAAACCGTGCCCCGAAGGGACTAAACCGCGCGAAAACGCGCCGCGAGCTCAAACGCTGGCTTTGAATCCACCGTTCGGGATCGTGCCAAAACCATTCCATCCTCGCCCCGTCGTGCACCCAGCCAGCTCCACAGCATCCCCAGCACTCGCCCCTAGGTCCTCCGTCTGCAGCCGGAGCCGAGGAGGCGAAACGGGAGAGAAACGGGAGAGAGAGAGAGGGCGGCGGCGAAATGAGAAGGAGGAGAGAGGAAAGGAAAAGAAAAAGAAATTAGGAATTTTACTAATTTCTGAAAATCTGATTTTTGGCCCTATCTTAGAAAAATATGCAAAAATAGTCAAAACGACCGGCTCGGAGAGTACATCGTCGCTGCAGCATCCTCGAGTCGATGAACTGATAAATAAACTCACCGTAGGATTCCGTAACTAGTACGAGAGAAAAACCCACACAGATCGCGAAACTCAACTCAGAAGCCACAAAAGCGAACCGAAACTCACCGAAACAGATCCGAAAGATCCAATAAAGATCCAACAAGACCCATTAAGGATCCAACAAAGATCTGGGACATTACATCCTCCCCTCCTTTAAGAAATTTCATCCTCGAAATTTAAGGACTAGCAAGGAGAAGCAGGGAAGAACAACCCAACATACGACAACACAATCTCGAGAAACACAGCTCAGAGGGACACTATCAGACTATAATCACAAGCACACGCTCGGGAGTGAGCACGACGCAAGTGGACACAAGTCTGACACCTCCGACACAAGGCAACGTCGCTTACGTCTCACCAGAAATGGAGACACGACTAATGCCACAAGGAGAGATACCGGAGAAACAAAAACGCAAACGCAGCAAGCATCAGCTTACACAAGGAAACACAATCCTCACAGCTGATAGCTCGACCACATCATCGGCTCCAGTGCCAAAGGTGGCAGAGAACACCCGGCATACAGGACGCCAACGACAACAGCACCGGACCACAAACACGGTCAAGTCAGTTCTCACTCAGATATTACCTCTGATCGAGTCGCATGCCAACTCCTACTGGGAAACGAGAGTACGGCACCGCTAACTGACAAGACAATGGTCCAAGACAAAGACACAAAATCATAGAGAAACAGCAATAAAATGACAACAACAGCACTTGCAGGATTCGGCTCCGTACTTGACACAGAACCACGGGAGACAACTACAAGCAGGGTCACATCAAGGCACAAGAACATCTGAACACATGACCATAAGGGACGGGTCACGCATCAGACTGCTCACCAATAAAAGACCCACGACGACGAGAAACGATAATATCAGGGAATGCACCTCAAGGACCACGCTCACGCCTCGAGAGCACAACACCCAAGAGAAATAATGCAGAACAAAGGGTACTCAATCAGCAAGGAATGCCGACATATTCCCCAACACTCGCAAATGCCAATGCCAACGCCAGAAATGCCTCCAATAACAGCACAGCACGGCAACAACAATGTCAAGGCACAGGAAGCCAAGACAAAGTTACATCGAGAACAACAAACCTCTCGACTGGCCAGAATCTTACCACCAACGATCCTGAGCCCGTGGGTAACCAGCCCACACGCTTCAGCTGCACACTCACAAAACGCACAGAGGCATCAGGGAATATCTCGGTATCCGCATCCCAGCACACGTACGGCGACATCGCAATTCATGAAAATCGCAATATAACACGCGACGAGTACTGATCCAGCGAACAACCGATCACAAGAAGCCTCAGTGCAAAGAAGAGGAGTACCAGCTTCAGCACAAGGCCCAAGGAAAAGGCTAATCTCAGCTTACCTTCACGTCCTGAAACAATCATCGAGCCTTCACAATACATCGGCCGCTGGACAAGGCACGACAAATACAGTACGCAACAGCTCTTAACACCATGATGGAGTCCAAAGCCAAGCAACCGTATAGCAAAGAGCAGATCAGGCTCAGAACAAAGCTGTCCACACTTAAGCAGACACAGGACAAAGGCATCACTAAGACAGCAATTCCAAGGAAAACCTCGAAAAGATTCCACCAGAAGGGACGAGAAGCAATAAGCTCAACTACGAAAGCTCACCAGGAAGAGAAAATCCTAGCTTGCCTGAGCAACTTCTCAAACACGGAATCTAATCAAGCACCTTAACAGAAGCGAGACACATCAGGAGCTGAACAGACTCAAGCCGGGATGACCAAAACAACGTGAGAACGTGTACGGTCATCAGACCAAGGCCAAAGGTCAACAGCAACCTGAACAACACACGAGAAAACCTCGAACCACGTACTGCAGATTCAAGCCTTCCGGCGTACACTGCCACGTACGACAAGATCGAGACAAACACCACGATAGAAAGAAGCGTCTCGTCACATGCTGACGGGAGCAAAAATCACCTTGCGCAGTGCCAGAACAGCACGCACAAGACCACATACGAAGAAAACAACACGACAAATCATCGCAACACCTAAGCCAGCAAATGCATGTACTGAACTTTAAGGACTATGGATACTGCAATATCTCAGATTCCCATGTACTTCACACAACAACGCTCTGATACCAACTGTGACGACCCGGATCCCGGATACCAGATATATCCGGTAGGACTACCGAATACACCTGATACCACCCGGAACCCGCGAGGCCTCCCAAGAGCGGTAAAGCTCCGAAGGGAAAAAGGATTGTCGTGTAGTACATTGAAGCCACAGAGATAGTACAGTAAGCAATTAAATTTCATTAGATCGGTTTGCTAAAGTAGCAGAAATAAAATTACTTTTTATTAACAATTCAATTTAACAATTACATCAGAGTCCAGTCCAGAAAATTAAAGACAAGTACAGGCCACAGGAAAAGAACGTACACTGAGGTCGGGGGAAACCCGACGCAGGTACCGCTGGCATCTACGAACGTGCCACACCAAGAACCACGAACAGGGGCAACACCACCCACCTGAAAAAGTAGGCGTGAGTCTCCAAATAGAGGCTCAGTAGGGGTCATGCGGATCCCCACTGAAAAAAAATACGCAGAACACGGAACAGAAAGCAACAGTAGTAGCAAAGCAGGAAAAGCTACACTACCAAGCTGTAAAAAGAACGGGAACAGCAGGAGTAGGGAACATGCTAAGAGCAAGGGAAGCTAAAAGAAAAGGGAAAAAGTCGTATCGAACAGGCGCGACAGCTGAACCAACCTCAGCTCCCCAAACTACTCCAAGCAACGACAGAAGGGCGACTCTGATCTGACAAAGTCAGGAGTTACCGATCTGCCGACACGATGCCAGGCCTAAGACAAAGACTAGCAAGGACAGACAAAAAGTCTAGGAAAGACCTAGACAGATGACGGACAGACTCGACGGCACACACGACTAGAACGTCATGCACACAACACAACACTGACCTCGAGTAGGGCCACGAGAGGGCTAACCCGGAAAGGTCACGACGCGCAAGAAACGCGAAGAACACGAAGAGTCACGTGTCACGTGAGGGAAGCGCCTCCTTACTAGAGGAACAGCCAGCTGCGTCCACTGACGTCTTATGCTGCGCCGCAACACACACCACAAGTGTCTCGACTACCCACCGAGCGCGACCAACACGGGCACGGCCGAGTCGCAGACCCACGCAGAACCACAATACAAGTACTAGTCAGGGTCACGCCCGTCGGCGTCAGTCCAAAGCCCCTGACCACGTGTGCACACACCGACTCTTGCTGGAGAGCCAGGCCTCTAGCTAGTTTTCCCCACCCAGTAGGACGCCACTGTACAGCGGGAGCCCACGGAAACTAGCTTACAAACCGTATAACGGGAACACCCCTCCGCCATTCCCAGGCGGGTCGGCAACTCAAGGCCTTAGGGCTACAACAATTGGAGGCTCACTAGGCACAGAGACTCTGAAACAAGAGTGCTGTAGTACAAACAGGCAAAGAAGCACTGTTGCACGTACTACGAAGCACCAAGGAAGCAATACAAATGCCAACAGACTCAGGACAAGGCGACTAGACCTACTACGTAACGATCCTTGAGTCGGACGACTCAAAGGCAAGATCGTCACTGACAGCGGAAAAGCCGCCAATCGGTCTAATCCTAAGCCACGCGAAACGACACTCTGCAGAAAACGACTCACGGAGACCTGAGGGAACACCGAGGACCCTTAGACACGCCTGGACACGTAGATCGAGGTAGGATGATACCTCGAAGCATCCAGAACCATGTCTCGAACTGGCAGAACCGTCGAGACACATAAGGCTACCTGTCAACCACTGGGTGACCCCGGGTTGACCGGAACCAGACAAAGACACACAAGCACAAACCCTCTTGGCCACCTCGGAACACGGTTACAGCCCTCACAGGACATCGGGTGATGTCCGCGTGACAATGGCAAATCCCAAGGTCAAGCCAAGATACCGGAAACCAAACCACCGGTAAACCACTCTCTGGGCCTAGGCTATCCATCACTCGGCCGCTAGGTCAACCAAGCAGTCAAGGAGGACTCGCCACGCAACCAGAGGCAAAGACACTGGCGGTCCTAGATTAAGTCGCTCGGAGAAACTATAGCAGTCAAGGATAGACCGCACACAATTCACCCGAACCGACCGATCCAGGGAACCACCGGACAGACAAACCAACATTAGCAGTCCAAGATAGGACCACTAGAAACATAGCCTAACTCACGTAGGCGACCGACACGAAACAGACAGGACATACGGAAACTTGGGAGAACTCCGACATCCTCAAGGCACCTTGACATGCAAACCAAGGCTAAATCGTACCTCTAGGTGTCCAGAACCACGTCTCGAGCTGGACAAATCCATCGAGACACAGACAAGGTCGCATGTCGACCATTGGATCACACCAGGTCGACCAGACCAGAGCAATGACTCTAACACGACACCGGGAGAAGCCACCACGGTAAACTGATGACACATCGGGGATGAGCAGTTCAGAATGGACCACTCAATAGGATGGACGGTCCGAAATTGACCACACAAAGGGGATGAACGGTCCGAAACTGACCACTCAACCAACAGGGATAGACGGTCCGAAAGGGACCACACAACAGGATAAACGGTCCATACAGGACCGCACAAGGGGATGGATGGTCCGAACCTAACCGTACAACTCCCAGGGGATATGTGGTCAGCAGACGACCACACAAGGGGATATGTGGTCAGCAGACGACCACATAACTCCAAACCGACATAAGATGGACGGTCCAAGACCAACCGCCCAAGGGGATGTGCGGTCTATCGTGCGACCACACAACCACAACCAACATAAGGATAAACGGTCCAGGGATGGTCGCCCTTATACATGAACGGTCCCTGAGTGACCGTTCAAGCGTCACGGTGAGCAAACCGTAGTTTCGGCCCAACGGAGGCCTTTCCACGCCCCGTTCGTCCCGAGACGAAGGGGATACAACCATGGACATGCTGGCAATCACATAGACTCCGTCCGGAGTCAAAACGACGCACGGATCGCAAGAAACGGGCGATTCTAACGAAATCACCCAAAAAGGGTTTCCGGACTTCCTGAAGCCCTAGCGGTCAAACAGGACCACCAAACGAAATGAAATCCGTGACTATGGAACGCTGACGTCCCAGGGAGTCCATTGACAGTAACTGATCTAAAAATGGTTGCCGTTTTCTGGTGAACCCTACAAAACCCGAAAATCACGGTTTAGGCTAAATAAGCCCAAACTCGACCGTTTTCACACCGAACGACGTGTAATGGCAGGAAAAACGTGCGGGAGGAAGTGAAGATCCATCACCCTACCTCCATCGAAGAAACTGTGCCCCGAAGGAACTAAACCGCGCCGAAAACTGCGCCGCGAGCTCAAACGCCGGCTTTAAATCCACCGTTCGGGATCGTGCCGAAATCGCTCCATCCTCGCCCCGTCGCGCACCCAGCCAGCTCCACAGCGTCCCCAGCACTCACCCCTAGGTCCTCCGTCTGCAGTCAGAGCCGAGGAGGCGAAACGGGAGAGAAACGGGAGAGAGAGAGAGAGCGGCGGCGAAATGAGAAGGAGGAGAGAGGAAAGGAAAAGAAATAGGAAAAGAAATTAGGATTTTTCCTAATTTCTAAAAATCCGATTTTTGGCCCTATCTCAGAAAAATACGTAAAAATAGTCAAAACGACCGGCTCGAAGAGTACATCGACGCTGCAGCATCCTCGAGTCGATGAACTGACAAATAAACTCACCGTAGGGTTCCGTAACTAGTACGAGAGAAAAATCCACACGGATCGCGAAACTCAACTCGGAAGCCACAAAAGCGAACCGAAACTCACCGAAACAGATCCGAAAGATCCAATAAAGATCCAACAAGACCATTAAGGATCCAACAACGATCCAGGACATTACACATTACGTCACTGGATCGTGGAAGCTTTTATCCTGTTTAATATGATGGCTATCTAAAGAGTGGGATTTTTGGTTAGGCTCTGTCAACGATTGGATGTAGGAAAAACTCCCTCTATCTTAAGGTATTTAGTTTCGACTCTGATAAACTTATCCCTCCTTGGGATTAGATCCCTCAATCATTAGACGCATGAATATTCGTGGAATATTGTTCTAATGGTGTTTGTTGCCCTTCTCTCTCTCTGTGTGTGTGTGTGTGTGTGTGTGTGTGTGTGTGTGTGTGTGTGTGTGTGTGTGTGTGTGTGAGAGAGAGAGAGAGAGAGAGAGAGAGAGAGAGAGTGCATTGTGAAGCATCCTATTTTTATAAGCCAATGGAAAGCCAGGGCCTCAGCATATCACCTGAGGCTTCCATACAACCCTAAGTCAGGGACACTTAAGTCCCAAAGAAACTACAACAAGAGCCGATGGTAGGCACTGTGCCGTCCATAGAGTTGTGATGTTTCCCGATCAAGAAGTAGATGGCATCCAACATTCAAAATCAATGATGGGAGTCTTGGGTAGGAGAATCAGATGCTCTCCTTCCCTCCCAATCTCACCTGTGACCTGTGGGGAACCAGTCAACCAAAGCAGTTCGCTTAGTGGGTAGTAGTCTTCATGGGAGAAATCATAATTAGGAACTGTTGACAGAGCCATGTGGAGTGGGTGGCCCACTTTTGGGAAAGGTAGAGGGATGTGCTCAAGTGCACAGCCTCACACACACCCACTGTCTCCCTAATCTTATCTCTATTCCAATAATTCACATGCCGTGGGGTATGTCTAAATAAGGGTCTTCTAATGGGGAAAACCCATTATGCATACACATTAAGGGAACTTGGTCCCTGCCCTACTGCCATCCGTGAAGAGAGTGAAGAAGAGCCCCATTGCTCATCTTCTCTTCCTAAGGAGTGCCGGTTTTGCATAAGGGGGAGGAAACTTCGTATTCCCGCTCCACGAAGATGATCGTATATTCTTCTTCGGGTTTTCGACATCCCAAGATGTCACTCCGTAAGATCTATCATCTTAATCTCTTAAATTGTGGGATGCCGTCTCGTTCCACTGCGCACTCTGATCCGTATAGTTCCTGACATTTGGTATCAGAGCATACATGGAGCTTTGATCTTTCGTTCTTCCCCTGAGAAATGCGGAATAAATATCTAACTGTATATATATAATCTGTCAATCAAGTATATATATATATATATAAATCAGTACTCCGGCCCTTGTATGTATCAAATAAATTATGTTAATGATAGAGAAATACATATTATCTATATCTCTTCCTCTGCATCTTAAAAAAAATAAATAAATAAGAGGATTTTCTGTTGCGGAGGGATCCCGGCGGCTACCTCCTCGGACGACGCGTCCGGCGTCTTCAGCCACTGGGAGGGCCGGCGGTCACCGGCAGGCCTCCGCCCCGGCTGCCCACTACGGTAGGAACCCGCCGCGGCGGCCTCCTGCGCCCGCGCCAGTGCTTCCCGCCGCGACCGCATGCGGGAGCCTCCGCCAGCGCGCGAGCGGGTGCTGGCCTCGTCGGACGACTCCGACGGCGGCTCCCTTCGACCGCCCCTACCGCGAGCGCCTCCAGATCCTCGTCGGAGACGACGCCCACCGCCGCGGGGCCACCTGCGCTGGGGTGCTGTGTAATATCCCGGATCTTTCGGATCCTTCTTCGTGGGTCCCGGATCTGGTTTTCCGAAGTGTCCGGCTCCGTTGTGTCTGAAATTTTATTTTGGTCAATCTTCGTGTTCAGATCGGCGCGATCCGGAGTTGTTTCGGAGGCCCGGAGGCATTCCACGGCTTTTCCGCGCGTGTTTTCCGATTTCTGGTGTGTGTTTCGGCAATTCCTTCGGAACCTCGTTACGGGTGAACCGGGTCGTTCACCTGGGCACGAGTGGTAGCGTTACGATCGGTGCATCCCAAGGATTCCGGAAATGTAATTTTCTATTTTTTGGTATTTTCCAGAATTTCCAGATTTTCCTATAAATACCCCCCTATTTTCTCTCTCTCCCCCACCTTCTCTTTCCCCTTCTTCTTCCTCCTCCGTTTCTCCCCACCGTGGCCGCCCTCTCCCCCTCCCTCTCTCCCGTTCGAGCTCGGCGACCGCCGTTTTGGCTGCAGACGGCGGCGGTGCGACGTGGCAAGGACGTGGGTGACGTCGAGACGATCGTGCGGGCGTGCGGCAAGCGTGGGAAGCGTGGGGAGGCGGGGTTCTAAAAGCGTTCTTCGCGATTCACGGACAATTCGACGGAGCATTCGCTCCATTGAGGTAGGGTGACATTCCCTAGCTCCCCGCCGTTCATTTCCGTGGTTTATAGGCCGAGGGGAGGCCGAGAGGGGCGTGATTGAGCGGGTTTGGGATTTTCCATGATTTGGGGAGAGCTCGCCCGATCTATGGATTTAGCCCGTGATTTCGCGTTTTGGTGGCTTAGATGCATGCTAGGGGTCCCTAGGGGTCTTTCCCTTTGATTTCCTCCTCTCCGGTGGAGGCACGGGGGCGTGGTCGACATTTTTGGGCGGTTCTGCCGTTTTCGCCGTCGGGTGCGTGTAACGGTCCTTCCAGGGACCGTTACATGATGTAACGCGCCTTGGAGGGGCCGTTACATGCCCTTTGTTAAGCCTTTGGGGGTCAGGGACTGTAACGGTCCCACGATAGACCGCCATTTGGGTGTGACGCGTCTGGGAGGGTGCGTCACACGCACTTTGTTAGCCTTTGGGGTCAGGGGCTGTGACGGTCCCCCGATAGACCGCCACAGCCGTGTGACGCGTCGGGGAGGGTGCGTCACAGCCCCTGTTAACCAGCTGGGGGCTGGGGGTGTGACGGCCCCCGATAGACCGTTACATGCGTGTAACGCGCCTGGGGTGGGCCGTCAGAGGCATCCGACCGTTGGTTTGTGACCGTTGATTTGACCGTTGGGGGTCAAGGCGTGTGACGCACCAGGACTGGCGCGTCACAGCCTTGTGACGGCCCAGGGTGGGTGCGTCAGAGCCGTTTTGCCCCCAGGAAGTGTAACGCCCCAGGGTTGCGTCGTTACGTTCTGTGACACACCTGCTTAGGCGCTTCACAGTCTGTAACGCGTCCGGGCAGGCGCGTTACATTCTGTTTTGGCGCTGAGAGTGTGACGGCCTGCGTTGGACCGTCAGGCGCCTGTGACGGTCCTTCCTGGACCGTCAGGTGCCTGTGACGGTCCAGGGGTGGACCGTCAGGCTTCTGGTTGCCCCGAGAGGGTTGAAACCCCGTTTTTGGTCCGACTGTGGCCACCGTGCGACGGGGCCAGTGCGTGGGGTGGTCCCCATGCATCGTCAGATGCGGGCGTCATTTTTCGTGACTTGAGAGTCTACTCCTTCAGTGACCCTCCACTAGTCGTAGCCTACCAGTACGCGGTACAGGTCGCACCAGGGAGTGGTGTACGGGCTCACCCTTAGAGGTGGTTTGTGGACCGGTTGCCGTCGGGCCCCACGTCTTGCAGCCAGAGTCTAGCTGAGGGGAAAACCGGTCAGAGGGCCAGACCAGGGACGCGCGGTCTGTGTGTGCACACGTGGTTGGGGGCGGTTGGACCCACGTCGACGGGCGTGACCCCAGCTAGTCACTTGTTTGTGGTTACTTGTGCGGTGTTCGTGCCTTGGGTAGGCGCTACCACGTCAGGCAGTTCACCTGCGGTGCGGTGTAAGACGTCAGGGGACGCTACCAGCTGTGCTTCTAGTGGGAGGTACTCCTGTCGAGTACGGAGTGTCAGACTGTCAGTTTCGTAGCTTTGACCTTCGGGTTTTGCCGGGTCGACCGTTGAGTTTCGGTTGTCTCACCATGGCACGTGTGCCGGTTTGCGTGCCGTAGGGTCTTTGTTGTGTAGAGTGCATGGCTTTCCTTTCCGAGGTACTCTCCTACCGCCAGCATAGTGGTTTCCCATTTTACGAGGTAGGGTTCGAGTGATCCCTACTGAGTCTTGTTCCGAGACTCATTCCCTGCGTGTTTTCACCGTGTTTCAGGTGAGGCGCCGCCCCAGGGGAGCGCGTCTGGGGTGCAGCGTGGTGCGGGTGCCCAGAGGTAGTGCCAGAGGTCAGAGCCGGGGTATGCCCCGTGTAACTGTACTTTTCTTTCTTGTCTCTGTACTAGTTGTGGACTACTGTTGTTGTTATTCATTTTTAATTGTGGACCATGTAAAATACTATTTTATTTCCTACTTCATATTATAACTGTTTAATTTCTGCAATTACTTGTGATACTTGTGTTGTTTCCACACCATCCTTCTAACCCTTCCGAGTCTTCGGACTCGTGGGTGGCGGTGCGAGTCTCGGGTTATCGGGCCTTCCCGGTAATCAAATTCTCGGGTCGTTACATGCTGCGTCGCGCGGCCGCCCGCTTCAGGAGCTCCGGACCCTCGATTGCGTGCATAGGCGAGCGCCCGTGTGCCGATCCTCGCCGGACGACACCGTCGGCGTCATCTCCGGCAGGCGGGGGTCCGACAGCGGACGCGCAGCCCCTCTCCTCTCTCCTTGCAGCGGCGGCGGCGGTGCTTCTCCTACGGATAGGGCTTAAGGCATGAGGGGGTAATGGGGGGAAGATGAAGGGCTTTGAGATGAAGGGTTTTGACAGGCATTTAATGGCATTTAATGCTTTGACATGTGATGGTTTAAGTTTAACAGAGGGAATATGAAAGGTCGTGGCCTAAACCATTACATATTGTATTATTTTAATGTGTCTGACTCCAATGCGTTGAAACCCATACAAGAGGAGTCAGCCATGTGGTTGGGCCATGAAGTTATTAAGATTAAAATTATCAAATCTCATCTATTTATAAAAGGAATCATAAAGAGATATTATGTCATTTTGTCGAAGGGCACAGAAATAAAGTAGAGTTATATATATATTATCTAAGTTAAATCAGTTAAATCATGATTAGAATTAATTCTTTTCGATACTCTTAAAGTTCTGTTTTAGATGAGAAATGCAGGTTATTTTTTTTCACATTTGCATATATAGACATGTTGTGAATGACTGTGGTATGATATTACATGGATGTGATTGTGGTCGATCAAAGGGGTAGCCAGTGTCAATTTTACTTGCAGGATCATCATTTTTAAAGGAGTATGAAGTATGAGGAGCCATCATTCATTATTATTTTTTGAAAATTCATCCTTCATGTAATTTAAGGGGCCAAATGGGTTCCCAAGTTGTAAATATTATTTTGTATAAACGGACTGTAATATGGACTTTAGACATTATGCATTATTTGTGTGTGGATGAATGATGATGTGCTAATGACACTGGCTATCCGGTTAAGGACCCCTTTGATTGAAAGATGATCAAATTTTTATGCTTAATCGTATTTTGATTATATTAATTTCCATGTGGAATATATTTGAGTTATTTTCTTTGTTGAATTTATAGTTTTATACCATGCAATATCATGCATATATAGAAATAATGCAATTGCAATTTTAAATCTATAAGCATTTAGATCACTCCCAAAGGAGGATTGCTATGCTTTTAGACTTAAAATTGGAGTAGGATAGTGCTTCATGTAGCTAAATATCTTGGATTCCCTTGGCACCCAAAGGTACTAGGTTCCTTGAACTTGGCTATGTAAATCACTAGTCTTATTAAATGAGTATAGATCTAATTACGGTCATGTAGCTCACCCCAAAGGAGGATTCTATATGATGTTGCGCTACTTGGTCACTCATTTTTTAAGAAAATGTGTGGATCTATTTGCAATTATATGACCCACTCCCAAAGGAGGGGTTATATGATGTTGCATTATTTGATCACACGTTATATAGTAAAGTGTTGGCTTAATTGTGATTACATGGTTCACTCCCAAAGGAGGGGTCATGTAATGTTACACTACTTAGTCGCTTAACATCAAGTTGAAAATGAAATGATTGAATTTAGTATATGTGATGTTCTTTTGCGGGACGACTAATTAGAGTATCCTTTATGTTTCTTCAGTTGTAGTCCCTGGAACGATGAATTTCAATATCCCTTGTTTAGATGGGTCAAACTTTACTGAGTGGAAGGATCAAATCTTAATTACCCTTGGTTGGATGGATATGGATATTTCATTAAAGTTAGAGAAGCCTGCTCCTCTCACGAAGGAGAGTACGGTTGAGGACAGATTACTTAGTGAGAAGTGGGAGCGTTCTAATCGACAGGCACTCCTGCTATTAAAGGTAAATTTGCCAAAGAATATTCGGGGCTCAATTACCGAATATGATACGGCAACAAAATATCTCACATGTATTGAGGAGCAATTTGTCACCTCAAATAAGGCTCTCGCTAGTACCCTTATGAACAAGTTTTCCTCCATGAAATACAAGGGTTCTGGATCTATTCGCGAACACATTATGGAGATGAGGAATATAGCTGCACAATTAAATTCACTAGAAGTGACCATTTTGGATTCATTTTTGGTCCACTTCATTTTAAGTTCACTTCCTGTCCAATTCAGTGCCTTTAAAATCTCCTACAATACACATAAGGAAAATTGGTCAATAAATGAACTATTGACCATGTGTGTGCAAGAGGAGAATAGGCTTAGGCAGGATAATGTTGAAATGGTGAATTTTGTTGCTAACAAGAGGGGAAAGTTTTCAGGCAAGCGTACTAACTTCAAGAAGAACAAGAAGGCCATAAAGAATCAATCTGGTAATACAGAAGGCAATCAAGGAAAAGTGCTGAGGTGTTTCTTCTGTAAGAAGAAGGGACATATAAAGAAAGCATGTGCTAAATACCAGCAATGGTTGGCAAAGAAAGGTAATCCTTTGATTCTTGTTTGTGAAGTATTAAATACAACTGTTGTTCCTCAATATTTGTGGTGGATAGATTCTGGTGCAACTGTTCACGTAGTTAATTCTGTGCAGGGCTTCCTATCCAGCAGGCTGCCAACTGAAAGTGAACGCTATATAGTGACCGGAAACGGAGTGCGTTCACGTGTTGAAGCTATAGGAACCTCTCGAGTTATCTTAGACACTAGCTTTGTTTTAGATCTGCATGATGTTTTCTATATTCCTAGATTTTCTAGGAATTTGATATCTGTATCTAGACTTAGTAATGTTGATTTTACTTTCTATTTCAATAATTCTGGATTCAGTCTACATCATGATTCGAGGCTAGTTGGATCTGGGATTTTAATAGATGGGCTATATTGCTTGTGCTCAAATGAAAATAAAGCCCATCTAACTGAGCACAGAAATAAAGGGATTAAACGTGGAAAGATAAAGGAAACATCATACGGCTTGTGGCATAAAAGATTAGGGCACATCTCAGAAGAAAGGATAAGAAGGCTAATGAGGGAAGGATTACTTCCAACCCTTTATCTTTCTAATTCTGAGATATGTGTGAGTTGCATAAAGGGAAAGCAAACAAGGACCTATAAGAAAACTGCCACAAGAAGTAGTGATATTTTGGAATTGATCCATACATATATTTGTGGTCCATTTCCTCCAAGTATAGGTGGAGAAAAGTATTTCATTACCTTTACTGATGACCACTCACGTTATGGTTATATCTACCTTTTATTTGAGAAATCAAATGCATTTGATGCATTTAAGATTTATAAAGAAGAGGTAGAGAATAGCCATGGAAAGAAAATAAAAGTGGTTAGATCAGATAGAATGGGTGAGTACTTTGGCAAACACACTGAGGCTGGTCGGGTACCAGGACCATTTGGGAGATTCCTCCAAGACTGTGGAACATTAGCTCAATATTCTATGCCGGGAAGGCCAAGTCAGAATGGCGTGGCTGAGAGGAGGAATAGAACTCTCATAGATATGGTTCGTAGTATGATATACAGTACGTCTTTTCCTCTTTTCTTGTGGGGTGAAGCTTTAAAAACTACCGTGTACATCTTAAACAGGGTACCTTCAAAGTCTGTCCCAAAGACACCATTTGAGTTGTGGACAGGAAGGAAACTTAGTTTAAGTCATTTTCATACTTGGGGGTGTCAGGCAGAAGCTAGAATTCACAACCCACATGAAAGGAAGTTAGACACAAGGACAGTAAGTGTAACGACCCGAGAATCCGATTACCGGGAAGGCCCGATAACCCGAGACTCGCACCGCCACCCACGAGTCCGAAGACTCGGAAGGGTTAGAAGAATGGTGTGAAAACTACACAAGTATCACAAATAATTGTAGAAATTAAACAGTTATAATATTAAGCAGGAAATAAATTAGTATTTTACATGGTCCACAATGAAAACTAACAACAACAGAAGTCCACGACTAGTACAGATACAAGAAAGAAAAGTACAGCTACACGGGGCATACCCCGACTCTGACCTCTGGCACTATCTCTGGGCACCCGCACCACGTTGCACCCCAGACGCGCTCCCCTGGGGCGGCGCCTCACCTGAAACACGGTGAAAACACACAGGGAATGAGTCTCGAAACAAGACTCAGTAGGGATCACTCGAACCCTACCTCGTAAAATGGGAAACCACTACGCTAGCGGTAAGAGAGTACCTCGGAAAGGAAAGCCCTGTACTCTACACAACAAGGACCCTATGACACATAAACCGGCACACGTGCCACGGTGAGACAACCGAAGCTCAACGGTCGACCCGACAAAACCTGAAGGTCGGAAACACACGACTGACAGTCTGTCACTCCGTACTCGACATGAGTATCTCCCACTAGAAGCACAGCCGGTAGCGTCCCCTGACGTCTTACACCGCGCTGCAGGTGATCGGCCTGGCGTGGTAGCTCCTACCAAAGGCGCAAAACACCGAACAAGTAACCACAAACAAGTGACTAGCTGGGGTCACGCCCGTCGACGTGCGTCCACTGTCCTCAACCACGTGTGCACACACAGACCACGCGTCCTAGGTCTGGCCCTCTGACTGGTTTTCCCCTGGCACTGGACTCTGATTAGACGAGGGGCCCGACGGAAACCAGTCTAAAACCGTCCTCAGGGTAAGCCCGTACACCACTCCCTGGTGCGACCGGTACCGCGTACTGGTAGGTTACGACTAGTGGAGGGTCACTGAAGGAGTAGACTCTCAAGTCAACGGAAAATAACGTCATAATCGTAGGTACGCGGAATGCTCCTTGTACCTAAACCGTCACAGGGCGACACAAGCCGAAATCACCATCTCCCGGGACCCCACGGCACCCTCACGTGTGGCCCCCACATGATGCCCAGCATCAGTCAGACCACGGGTCAGCACAGGGATCGAGACTCGCTCATCCGGGACTCGAATCGGCAAGGGATGGGAGACGCGGTCACCGGAGGACCGCCTCCTGTGGTAGCGGTCTGCCCAGGACCGCAACCACACAGTCGCGGTCCTCCTGGAACCGCAACCACCCTGGCGCAAGAAAAATGAACGCGGTCACCCGGTGACCGTGTTCACACAATAGCGGTCTCCAGGAGACCGCGACTAAAAACCAACGGTCAAAAATGCCTCGGGGTCCGTGCCGGTCCCCACGGTGAAAGCGGTCGCCCCCAGACCTCGACCAACAGTCGCGGTCTGTCGCAAGACCGCGTCCGCCCACCGACACTCTAAAGCCCCAACGGTTCAAAACCTGATGAAAGCGGTCCCCTCCTGACTGCGACCAGTGAAAATGGTCAATGGTGGACTGCGATCACTTCGGAAAACCGAGAACGGCGGGAAACGGCCTAAAATACCATTAACAATGGGGGAACTCGTCCCCACGCCCTAGAGCACCGAATGATGCCCCCAAAACTCCAAATGGCGCGGTAAAACTCTAGATCGGCACTCAAACCCCCAAAGCATGCATTTCCCGTCCCGAGCTCAAACGAACCCCTCTCGGCTCCCCGCCGGCCTAGAAATCACGAGAAAGGAAAGCACGGAGATAGAGGATCGTCACCCAACCTCGGGGTTGTCCGAAACGTGGCGAATCACCGCCGATCCTCAAGAATCGCTTGAAACTTCACGAACTCCCCACGCCCTCGCCGAGCACCGAACACCGCCACGATCACCACGCCGCCGCCTATGCCACGACGCCGTCGCCTTGCCGCATCCGCAGCCAAAGGGGATGGCGCCGGGGTTTGCACCGGAAGAGGGGGGTCGGTCACGGTGGAAGCGCTCACAGGAGAGAAGGGAGGAAGAAGAAGAAGAAAGAGAAAGGGAAAAGAAAAGAAAAGAAATGGGAATATATAGAAAATCTTATTTTTCGGAAAAATACCAAAAAATAGAAAAATATGTTTCCGAAATCCTCGGAACGCACCGATCGCAACAGTACCACTCGTGCCCTGGTGAACGACCTGGTCCACCCACAGCGAGCTTCCGAAGAAAAAGCCGAATCACGCACCGGAAATCAGAAAACATGCACGAAAAAGCCGCGGAACGTCTCCGGGCCTCCGAAACGACTCCGGATCGCGCCGATCTGAACACGAAAGATGTCCGAAACGAAATTTCAGACACAACGGAGCCGGACACTCCAAAAACTAGATTCGGGATCCAAAAATAAGGATCCGAAAGTTCCGGGATATTACAGTAAATGCCTATTTTATAGGCTATCCTGAAAGGTCAAGATGATATAGATTTTACTGTCCTTCTCTTCCGACTAGAATAGTAGAAACTGATATTGCTAGGTTCATTGAAAATGATTCTAACAGTGGGAGTGTGGAGCCTCGAGACATTGTATTCGAGGAAGCAGAATCATCCACCACTAAGTCATCGGTAATACCTTTACCTATCCTGCTGATTCCACTACATCAAGTACCCATGGTAATGGACAATGAACCTAGAGAACTGGTACCTACTGTAGAAGCGAATGCACCTCCTGAACCTGCTCATCAAGAACAAGAGCAAGTTCAAATCCCGTACGAGGAAGATGAACATGGTTCAAGAAGGGGACAAAGAGTTCGCAGGCTACCTAATAGGTACACTGATTATCAGTTATACCTTAGTGAGCAATGTAACTTGGAGGACCCCGTAACGTTTTCACAAGCCATTAAATGTCAAGAGTCTACTAAGTGGTTAGATGCCATGAAGAAAGAATTATCATCTATGCAACAGAATGCAGTTTGGGATCTTGTAGAGTTACCTCATGGAGTCAAACCCGTAGGGTGCAGATGGGTGTTTAGGACCAAAAGGGACTCCAAAGGTAACATCGAAAGATATAAAGCCCGACTTATTGTAAAATGATATACTCAACGGGAAGGCATCGACTTCACGGAGACCTTTTCTCTAGTTTCACAAAATGACTCTTTCCGGATTATAATGGCTTTAGTAGCTCATTTTGACTTAGAGCTACATCAAATGGATGTGAGAACAGCTTTTCTGAATGGAGATCTAGAAGAGGAGGTTTATATGGACCAACCTGATGGGTTCCCTGAGTCTGGAAAGTAGCATATGGTGTGTAGACTAAGGAAGTCGATATATGGACTTAAACAAGCCTCCCGACAATGGTATCTCAAATTTAATGAGGTAATTCTGACATTTGGTTTCAAAGAAAACATTGTTGATCAATGTGTATACCAAAAGGTCTGTGGGAGTAAGTTTATATTCTTGGTATTATATGTCGACGATATTCTACTTGCTAGTAATGATTTGGGGCTATTGCATCAAACTAAAAATTTTCTACACCAAAGGTTTGAGATGAAGGATATGGGTGAAGCCTCATATGTTTTAGGCATAGAGATTCATAGGGATAGATCCAAGAGAACACTTGGATTGTCTCAGAAGGCCTACATCTCAAAGGTGCTAGAAAGATTTGGAATGAGTAATTGCAAACCTAGTATTGCTCCAATCCAGAAAGGTGACAAACTCAATAAAATGTAATCACCACAAAATGAGTTGAAAAAGGATGAAATGAGGAAAATACCTTATGCCTCGGTAGTTGGTAGCCTGATGTACGCTCAAATATGTACACGTCCTGACATTACATTTCCAGTAGGGTTACTTGGTAGATACCAAAGTGATCCTGGCATGGAGCACTGGAAGGCTGTTAAGAAGGTAATGAGGTATTTACAAAGGACAAAGGATTACAGGTTGACATACATGTACACAGATATTCTAGAAGTCACTAGATATTCAGATGCGGACTTTGTTGGATGTCTTGATGATCGCAAGTCGACATCAGGATACATCTTTATGCTGGCTGGAGGAGCAGTTTCCTGGATGAGTGCAAAATAGGGACTTACATCATCCTCCACAATGCAGGCTGAATATATTACATGCTATGCCATCTGGTTGAGAAACTTTATTACAGATCTTCGAGTGGTAGATTCTATATCCAAACCACTAAAGATGTTTAATGATAGCCTATCAACAATGCATTTTGCAACTCAAAGAAAGACATCTAAAAGGTCAAAGTATATAGATGTCAAATATTATGCTGTTAGGGATAGAATCCAGATGGGTAATGTATCACTTCATCACATTGGCACTAGTCATATGATAGCAGATCCCATGACAAAGGGGCTAGCACCTGTGTTGTATCAAGAACATGTAAAGAACATGGGTCTGCACATGAATGAGTTGTGATGTATTTTGTAAAGTGATAATAAATCAGTCATTCATTTTCTCCTCCATTCGGATCAAGGAATAGACATAGAGTATGGTCTATTCATACAGATTATTTTTGTGGTTCATACCACATAAGGATCTTTAGTTCAGATGAAATAGTGGGAGCGTGATTATGGAAGGAATCATTTAAAGTAATAGAATGTGACCGCCATAGTCCTTTTCCATTATGTTCGCTGGGTTAAAGAATAAAGTCTACTTATTGGAGATGGAGTATACAGTTTGTGTTGGGAGTTAAGCTCAGTTGTATTCTGAATTTTTAAATTTAATTGTGCGCATAAAGAAAAAGTTTTAATTCACCACTGGCCTATTTTTAAAACTATTTTATTTTCTACATATATATATATATTAACATCGTGGGCCAAGTGGGAGAATGTTGACAGAGCCATGTGTAGACACGCCATTCTTGACGCCTCCTGAGAAAGTCTCATATTACTATACAACGCCCCGCAACGGCTTACGCAGTCTGAATCACTCGAGTGCTTCCTTTTCTCGGATCTTCTTCTGCCTTTTTCGGCATCCGAAATCGTCTCGTCACGGCATTCGGACGGCATCAACACCAGTCAGACGCATCAAGAGGTTCCGGAATCAAGAAGGGGGTCTGCCGGGCGGCCGCCGACGCCTGATTTGAGGACCCGGTGGGTCTTAATGGGGGCGTCCAGGCCCCTGGACGCCCCCATTATTTTAATTTTTTTTATTCTTTTCTCAGGGCCCAAGACCAAATATAAAAATATAAGAAATATATATATTTATGGAGGCGTCCAAGACCCTGGACGCCTCCATAAAAACAAAAATAAAAAAATAAGTGTAAAATGCCAGTTGGCATACAAAAACAAATAAAATAAATAAAAAAATACATATTAATGGAGGCGTCCAGGCCCCTGGACGCCTCCATAAAAACAAATAAAAAATATAAAATGCCAGCCCTAGCATAAAAAGACAAATAAACAATAAAAAATAATAAACTTTTGGAGGCGTCCAGGCCCCTGGACGCCTCCATCAACTCACTCACGGGCGCCGGCCACCGAACGACGGTTTGTCGTGTGTGAAAAAAGCCAAATTTAGAGACGTCCAGCTGACTGGACGCGCCCATTTCTGAATCACGAGGCGCCGCTCACAAAACCACGCGTTGTGCCAAACCGCGTGCGGCCGTCGTCGGTTTTCGGTGGACCTGTTAGAGGCGTCCGGGACCCTGGACGCCCCCATAAAAGTATTCTAAAAAAAATCAATAAAAATAGAATAAAATATTATTTCGGCCCTGATGGAGGTGTCCAGGGTCCTGGACGCCTCCACCTTCCGGAGCTCTATAAATAGAGACCCACCCCCTCAGTTCTGGGGGAGCTAAGCAGTGATCCGATAGGCTGCCGGAGCCTAGAGGCTACGGAGTCATTTTTCTAACCCGTGGGGTCTTTTGTAGGTGGAGGTTCTGCCGGCTTCTCGGGTGCCCACGCTCGCGAGAGGAAGGTCGTCTTCATCCACCGCGCTTCTACGTCGTCCCCACGCTGCCGGAGCTCCGCCGGATTTCACCCTCGGCTCATCCAATAAGCCTTTTCTTCCCCTTTTTCTCCATAGTTCTTTACATTCATCATATTGCATCCTCTATCCCCCTTCACAAGGGCGCCTCTTCTCTTATACTTCTTGCATTCATCATCTCATTTTCCTCCTACTCGAGTCCGAGAGGGGTTTAAAAGATAACACCAACCAGGTGTGTGTCTTGCCATCATTTCGTTATTTTTTACCGCGAGGATTTGAATACTACACCTCCATCTTTCTAATCCACTTGTCATTTATTTGTCGTTGTTTTGCAAGGGTACCCGAGGAAAGCCCTCTCCGTCGGCCGACCGGAAGGAGAGGAAGAAGCAACCCGCCATGTCCCGCTCTTGAGGTAGGCGCGATCACTTTCTTATTTTGGGGTCTTTCGGCCCCTGGCGATCACATCTTTTCATCGAGGCCGCGGCGAGTCACTTCCCCAATGGCCGTTTAAATTTCCGTTTCCTATATTCTCTTTATATTTTGTTAAATTCTGCTTATATCATCGAGGCCGCGGCGAGTCACTTCCCCAATGGCCGTTTAAATTTTCGTTCCTATATTCTTTCTATATTATATTATATTTTACTCATATCATCGAGGCCGCGGCGAGTCACTTCCCCAATGGCCGTTTAAATTTCCGTTCTTATATTCTCTCTATAATCTGTTATATTCTGCTCATATCATCGAGGCCGCGGCGAGTCACTTCCCCAATGGCCGTTTAAATCTCTGTTCTTATATTCTCTTTTATATTCTGCTATATTCTGCTCATATTCTCGAGGCCGCAGCGAGTCACTTCCCCAATGGCCGTTTCAATTCTTGTTATTTAATTTCTGCACCATTCCCGTCCCCCCGAGGCCGCGGCGAGTCACTTCCCGCTATGGCCGTTTGAACCCCATATCTTGCTATATTATACTTGTCCCGCTCGCCCCAACGGAGCAATCTCCCGTGGTGGCCCCTTCTCTCTTCTCTATCATTTCTGTGTTGCAGCAAAACAAACAAAAAAAGAGGAGCCCCCGCGCTCTCCGCATCCTCTTCCTCGCACCATCGAACTCCGAACCGCGTGACGTCGCTCACAGATTGGCGATCACGGTGGGACGTCTACTACTTCCTCCCGGCTACCCTTGCAAGTTCGGCACCACCCGTGCCTCTCCACCTTGGCGCCCACGCGCGCCCCCGTTGTGCTCACGGCAGCACCGTCAGTTCTGATTGGTTCTTTGTTTATTACATGTTTGTTATTTCTGTTGTTTTCCCACTCCATATATCTGTCAGCATTCCATTGCATACATCCATTCCTCTTTTCTATCCTTTTTTTCATTTTTTTGAGGATCACCCTTTCCCGGTGAAGGAAGGACTCTCCGTTTGGAAATTCCTCTCAACGGACTAGAATCTCCTACACTGGGACCTCCGTAAGTCCCCGATATCGAAGAATCTCCTCTTCGTTCACTGGGCTGGTTGTACCATTGAAGTTCCCCGAAGTTAGTCATTTCATTCGTGGTGAGACGAGAGACCCTAGCTGACACGGCGGTGAAACAAAAATAAACTAGGGTCCCTATCTTGTGTGAACTTCGGATCTCGCTAAAAAAACACACAAAAAAAAAATCATCAAAATCAAAACAAAAAAAAAGGCGTAAAGGCATCCACTTGTTTGATAATCTCTGTTACCTACTTGCTAGTGTATGTTTTTGCGTTCTGGGAGAACTGTGAGCATGTCTCACGAGTCTTCTGAGGAGAACCACCCTAGCCGTGGTTTGACAGCCGACCCGCGAGTCTATGCTATGGACTCGGGTCCTTCTCATGACCCCTCGCATGAGGTGCAGGTTATTGCCGGGGACTCGTCCCCGCCACAGGATATCACTTCCTTACTGGGCGTCCTCGCCAACACGGAGCTTACCTCTGAACAGCTCCGGGCCTTCCAGGCCATTCTAAAGGGGAAATCTGTTTCCCCCACGCCCCAGGAGTCAACTCCGGCTATCGCACCTCTCCAAGAGTCCGTGCAGGCCATTCCATCTCCTTCATTGGCGCAAGCCATCCAGTCTCCCTCGCTTCAAGGACAAGCGAGCCAACAACCTCCCTCATTCCAATTCCCGTCACAATCTCAAACTCCCGGTGTTCCTCACACACCGTTTCAGCCAGGGCCAACTGTCGGTGGTCTGACAGTTCCCTCTCATTCCGGGTTTCCCCCTCAAGTCTCCGGGAGACAGTTTCTCCCCCAATGGCAAGTGCCACCTTCACCCCCAGAGGAGCTCGCCCAATCGCTCCTCAATAGGTTCAATCGCATGGACGAGCAGTTTCAAAATCTGAGAAGAATGGTGGACGTGAAAGCCACCCCGGAGGTTGCTTTGCCAATCCTCCCCGTCATTCATCTTCCTCCCTCCGAAATGCCCACGTACCGCAGATACAATGGTACCGGCAACCCCTTCATTCACCTCAAGGACTTCATGTATGAGTCCTCCTATTGGCAAAACGATCAGAGGTCCCTGGCATACCTCTTTCGGAGATCATTGGATGGTCCCGCGCTTGAGTGGTTCTATTCTCTGGAGCCCCGCGAGGCCGAGAATTTTGAAATAGTGCAGAGAAGGTTCTTGCAGAAATATAGGGATAGGGTCGGTCCCTCACTCTCCATTACCGACCTAGTGGCCGAAAAGATGAAACCCGACGAGGATTTTGTCCGATATGCTGATAGATGGAGGTCTCTGGCGGAAAGAATAAGGGATACCCTCTCCGAGCCCGAACAAGTGAAGATGATTGTGTCTAATGCAACCCCGCAGTTCAGACACGTCCTCGCCATGAATAAACTTACTACAATGGAGGAACTCTATGAAAGGGCCCGATACATCCAAACCCAGCTAAAAGACTCCCCCATCATGAACATGTTTGAGTCGCCGAAGCCCAAAGTGGTCAGAAAGACAGGCGCTGGTGTCCCGGGCGGAGCCACAGAAGGGGTCGTGACAAATGAGCAAGTCAGTGTGGTCAACAATGCCAACTATGCAGTCAACCCAAGGCCTCAACAAATGCACCGACTACCCCTCCAATCAGGTCCTTTCCCTCTCCGTCCTCCACCCCAAAATAATCCACCCCAGGATAATATGCCTCCATTACGCCAACCCAGCAACAACAACCACAACCTCAACAACAACAACCACCGCTTCAGTACAACCAAGTTCCACCCCCGGGGAACTATGGTCCCCAACAGCAACAAAGGAGGCCGCTCGGTCCTAAGAGAGCCTACTATCCACCATTGCCAGAAACCTTAGCAGATATTTTTAATGCCCTCATGGCATCAAACCAACTCGCCCTACCCAGAGAAAGGCCCGCCTGGCCCCCCAATGTTGATACCTCCAAATACTGCGTCTACCACAGGCAGCCGGGACACACAGTGGATTACTGCTTCCATTTCAAAGATTACATCCATGATATGAATGATGAACATCAAATAGATTGGGATGAGATGAGACGGTATGTTGCGGCTCTCAAGGCTAGGAGACCTCCTCAGAGGCCACAGCAGCAGTTACAACAGCAGCAGCAGCAGCAACCACCACAACAACAACAGCCTCAGCAGGCCCCACAACAACAGCCCGACATGGGCATAATCCAGAATCCACTACCGGAGCACCAACAGCCCAATCATCAGGTTAACCCCATCTCCTCCTTCCCGGAAGTCGGGAGAAAGCAGGTGTGGCACCAGGAAAGTACCTCCATTCTTTATACCTCCAACCCTATCGTCATGCAACCCCCTCACCTTGCCCGGGTAGCACCTCTCTCTCATCAACCCGCATCGGTATCGCCTTCACCATTTCCACTACCATTACGCCCTCTCATCCGCACCCCGACCTCCTATCAACCGACGCTTCCTACTACGCCTTCACACCCTCTCACCTTCTCCCACTCCCCCACTTTACCATCCACCTCTGCCACATTTACCCCTACGCCTTCTAAACCCTTTATCATCCGTCCACCATACATAACCCCGTCTTTCTCCACCACATCACCACTAATGCCTTCAAAACCACTCATCACCCACCATCCGCCTCAAAACCTTTACCCGTTTCAAACCTTACCTCCACCTCCACCTTCCAAACCCCTTATCCTTCATAATCCGCACGATATCCCCTCTACCTCCGCCATGCCTCCACCTAACAAACCCCTCATCAGAATCCCTGCTCCCGTCATCACCCCTGCTTCATCAACCATTCCTCCACTACTACCCCTCAAACCCCTGTTAAAACCCACTGCTACCCCCACAGAGGTACAAAAGCCGCAGGCAATGGTACTCCGGAGTGGAAGGATTTTCCACAGGGTTTTCCCCCACAACAGTCAGAATCCCGAGCAATCTCAGCCAGAGAAGGATGATGGAGAACAACCAGAAAGAGCTATCCCTGGAACACAGTATGATCTACTGAAACACTTGGACAAGACGCCTGCCCGGATCTCCATCCTAGAGCTACTTCAAAGATCCACATCCCACCAGGCGGCCTTGATGGAATATCTTCAAAAGGTCATGGTTAATGAAGACCTCCCCGTGGAGAAGATTTCGACCGTCCTGACCCCAACAGACACACAACCGGCCATCATGTTCCACAACTACGAGCTCGCTCCCAAGGAATCTCGGAAATATGCATTGTGCATTTCAATAAAAATTAATGGGGTATCCATAAACCCATGTCTTGTCGACACGGGTGCGTCCATAAATGTGATCTCCATGAGCACTCTTCAGTTGTGTGGGGTTGACGAGGAACAAATAAGACCTTCCTCGATCACGGTCACGGCCTATGACAATAGCAAAAGGCCGCCGCAGGGGATGATTATTCTGAAGGCAGAACTAGGCCCCATGGCAATTCCCACGGAATTCCATGTCCTCGACATGGACCCCACATTCAAGGCTATACTGGGTCGTCCTTACATTGAAACCATGGACGCTGTGCCTTCCACCAACCATCAGTGCCTGAAGTTTCCTTACAACGGGAGAATTATTAAAGTGGTCAGTACACCTGTCCTTCACACAGTGGATGCTATCAACACCTCTCTGCCCTCTGTTTGGCCGTCTCATCGGCCCATATTATCACTGCTGGACGTGCGTGATCCATCTCGCATGCCACTAGCACCAAAAGAGCCGGTCAGGGCAACCACAACATCGTGTCTCCCTTTTCACTCCAAAGGTTGGGAGATTATGAGGAACATCGGCTATCAACAAGGAAAAGGGCTGGGCGCACAGTTACAGGGTATGCTCAAGCCGCCAAAAGAAATTAGGCCGAACCGTAGGTTTGGCCTAGGCTTCAAAGGACCGTTCAAGGCAGATTGGAAGCCCCTCACATGGACTCTATCAAACCACTTCAACAGAGGGCCCGTTGTTCAGATGGGAGATCACCCACGAGAAGCATATGGGGAATCACATGCTGTATATTTTGCTGAAAAATGTCCGAGGATCACCAAAAGAGGCAAGATCAAAGATCCGGAATGCGAGTGGGATAAATGGTTCGACATACGGGACATTTCTGTTGCACTGGAAAGGATGTTCTCGTCCCCACAGCTTGAAGGACCACCATTGATCTCCGAGATACCAGAGAATATTACCACTCTTGCCAAGGTTCCAAACTATCCTCGTCCTCGCCAGAAGGACTCTGTCATCGACGGATCTTCATCCGTCCTCAACATTGTCATCGACGGCTCATTAGCCGCCATCCTCTCCATCCACTCGTCTCAGCCTTTGCTGATATCTTCTTCCTGGGCCAGACAATTGTCTGATGATCTTCCCAGGTCCCCTTCTTTGCTTACATACCTACGCGGGCTTTTCAACCCGCGCCAGGTTTTCAACCATGATTTGCTCTACGAGCCCCACAATCCTCTAGCCATAACCACTTTCCTCTCTCCTCCAATCTCTTTTCACTACTTTGTCATTAAAAATGAAAACAAAAAAAAACGTCAATTTTCAAACTCTCCAACAACACATCTTCGTTGAGGAAACCTCCTACATCTCCCACGGGTGCGTACCGCCTTGCGGACCACTCGTCCAAGGTCCGATGAGCGACCTTTTCTACCCCTCCTCTGAGGGGTCTTCTCCTGTACATTCTACACCATCCTCCTCATCTTCCTCCTCGTCTGTAAATATTGTCAGTCAATCTAGGAATGATAGGCCAAGGGTAGTACCTAGGAAGAAATCCAAGGGTAGGCAGATCCCTCGTCGATTCCTTCTGGATTTGGCCGCCAGGTGTCAGGCCCTTCTTGCCATCCCCCAGTTGTTAGAAAATCCCATCCAGCTACCCGAAATAGAATGCGAGGGCGACTGTGCATCTGATGAAGGGTATGGAGTCTACGAGATCACGAATGAAGAATGCCCCACTGAAGATGAGGGTGAAGAATATGAGGATGCGGCGGGCGCATACGCTAGCGGAATAAGGAGATTCGACGAGCCGTCAACCGCCGTAGAAGAATCCACCAAAGAAGTCAACTTGGGGACTGAGGAAGACCCTAGGATCATCCTCATAAGTGACAACCTACCACCCTCTGAAGAAGAGGCATTAATTGAGGTCCTCAAGGAATATAAGGACACGTTTGCATGGAGCTACGAGGATATGCCGGGTTTGGATTCAACCTTGGTCGAACACCGTTTAACCCTAAAACCAGGGTCCATCTCGGTAAAACAAAGGTTAAGGCGTTTCCACCCTCAGATGGCTTTGAAAATGAAAGAAGAGGTCGATAAGCTCCACAAAGCCAGGTTCATTAGAGTCGTTCTTTATCCTCAATGGGTGGCGAACATTGTCCCGGTCATGAAGAAAGATGGGAAAGTCAGGATTTGCATCGACTTCCGGGACCTTAACCGCGCGTGTCCAAAGGATGATTTTCCCTTACCTCACATTGATGTGTTGATTGATAACACGGCAGGTTTTGAAACCCTCTCTTTCATGGATGGATTTTCAGGATACAATCAAATTCGTTTGGCAGAAGAAGATCAGGAAAAGACGTCATTCACTACCCCTTGGGGAACATATTGTTACGTGGTCATGCCGTTTGGGTTAAAGAATGCTGGAGCTACTTACCAAAGAGCGATGATGACCATATTTCATGACATGATGCACATATATCTGGAAGTGTATGTGGATGACTTATTGGTGAAATCAAGGACCAGGATGGAACATCCAGAAGTTTTGGCTAAGGTCTTGCAAAGGTCAAGAGAATTCCAATTGAAAATGAACCCGAAAAAGTGTGTGTTTGGTGTGTCGTCAGGTAAATTGCTGGGGTTCATTGTGAGTAAAAGAGGGATAGAGATAGATCCCGACAAAGCCAAGGCTATCAGGGATATGCTGCCTCCCAAGAATTTGAGGGAAGTCCGAGGTTTAATCGGCAGGCTGCAGTTTATTCGTCGGTTTGTGTCTCAACATTCACAAAGGTGTAGACCTCTCTACGAGTTGACCAAGCCAGGAGTAGAATTCCACTGGAATTCTAAATGTCAGAAAGCTTTTGAAGGGTTGAAGGAATATCTGGCTAGTCCACCCGTCCTCATTCCACCTAAACCAGAAAAACCTCTGATCCTTTACATCTCAGTCTTGGATGACTCCGTGGGAGCCGTCCTCGCACAAGCTGATGAAGAAGGCAAGGAGCGGGCAACCTATTACTTGTCCAAACTTCTCAATCCCTGTGAGCAGAAGTACACCGGCATGGAGAAAACCTATGCTGCCCTCGTTTGGGTAGTGCAGAAATTGAAGCACTACTTCTTGGCTCACGAAGTCCACTTGATTGCTCGAATGAATCCTATCAAATTCCTTCTGGAGAAAGCCGTCCTTACGGATAGGCTAGCACGCTGGCAAAGTTTTCTCTCTCAGTTCGACATCACCTACATCCAGCAAAAGGCGATTAAAGGTTATGCCATAGCCGAGCATCTCGCTCACCATCCTCTTCCCAAGTTCGATCCCGTCCAATCAGAGTTTCCAGATGAGGAACTAATGTCCATCAACCAATCAGATGAGCCAATGTGGACGCTATATTTTGATGGAGCTCTGAATTCTCAAGGGAGAGGAATCGGCATTGCCCTCCTGTCGCCGGAAGGCCTCACATTCCCATTGGCATACCAGCTCAAATTTCCAGTCACCAACAATATAGCCGAATATGAAGCTCTTCTAGCTGGTCTAGGACTCGCTCATTCTTTTTGTATCACTGAGTTGCGAGTCGTAGGTGATAGTCAACTCATCCTTCGCCAGGTACTCACTAAGTATCGCACTCGCGATCCCAAACTCAAGCCATACCAAGAACTCACTGCTGCCTTTGCCAAACTGTTCACAAAACTGATCTTTGTTCATATCCCTCGTCATCAGAATATTCTCGCCGATGCCCTCGCCTCATTGGCATCATCCATAAGGTTCCCTCTAGGAAGATGGTTTAAGTCCATTTCCATCTACAAACTTCACGCCCCTGCAGTCGATGATGCTTCCTACGTAAACATCAAAGACAGGATAGCAAGGAAGATCCTGCAGGAAGATATCCTTGAGAAGAGGGAGCTCATGTTGGTAGAGGCCGAAGAAGAACTGGCTGATGAAGAGAAACCATGGTTCTATGAAATTGTCAAATATTGCCAAGATCAGTCTTATCCTGAAGGGGCCACCACAGAGGACAAGAAAGCCATAAGAAGGGTGGCTCAGAAATACACATTGATTGGAGGGCTACTCTATAGGAGGAGCCTTACTGGTATTCTGTTAAGATGTCTTGGTGACGATGAGGTTTGGAAATGTGTAGAAGAGACGCACTCGGGTGTGTGCGGTGGCCACGTGAATAGTCAGATGCTCGCCAAGAAGATCATTCGTCAAGGCTTTTATTGGCCCACTATGGAAGAGGATTGTGCTGTCTATGTCCGTAGGTGTGTCAAGTGTCAACTTCACGCCGATAAAATCCATTCACCATCTTCCTCACTTCATCCAATATCCTCCCCATGGCCTTTCTCCATGTGGGCATTCGACATCATTGGCCCCCTAGGTGATCCCAATTCCCTCACCAAGCAGAAATCCTTCATCCTTACTGCAACGGAATACTTCACCAAATGGGCCGAAGCCGAAGCTTACACGGAAATCAAGGCATCAACAGTCTGCAAGTTCATCATAAAGAACATTCTCGCCAGATTCGGCGTCCCAAGCACGATCGTCACCGACAATGGGCCACAATTCATTTCTCAGGACCTACAGGACCTCTGCAAAAGGTACGCAATTGCATTGCATCATTCATCGCCTTATTACCCACAAGGTAACGGTCAAGCGGAGGCCACCAATAAAACATTGCTCAAAATCATCAAAAAAACCTGCGAGTCTAGTAAGTTTTCAGACTAGCCAGAAAAGCTTATCGAAGCCCTATGGGCCTATCGCACCTCAATCCGTACCCCCACCGGGCAGACTCCATTTGGCCTCACTTATGGTATGGAAGCGGT